>BHFT01054931.1:0-71497 GCA_004320025.1 Laticauda laticaudata
CATAATTGGTATGCATTCTGGGAAATGTAGTTTGTGGTCAATGCTCTCTTTTGCTTTATTTATTTAAAGACAATCTGAACTTTGTAGCTCTCGCGGGCCACATAAAATGACATGGCGGGCCACATTTGGCCCATCGGCCTTGAGTTTGACACCTGTGTCCTACAATAAGAATTCAGTCTTATCTGTGTTTCAAATCATATTTACTGAGGACACCCTACGTTTTCCAGGAGCCTCAAGCAATCCTTTTTCTTACACTTAAAAAGAGAAAAAAACTAAAAAGGTTCCGGTCAGGATGCCCCTTTTCAGCAGGCACAGCATCCTGCAGAGTGATAGAAATCAAGTAACCAGACAATGTAAACTTTGGGGCTGTATGTAGGAGCCCTGTTGTTAACTTTTCGTAATGTCCTTGAGGTAGCCCTACACTAGGACTCACTGCAGAGGTAGCGTTTTCACATCTCCTAATGCTACAGGGCAGTGCTGCACCGAGGACACAATGGCAAACTAACTTATTAATGTTCATCACACCAGGCCAACTTCCTACTAACAGGCTCCATCACTGCTAGGAATACTCTCATTCCCCACAACTACAATGTGTAGGGGGATGGAAGTAAAGAGGTTGTTGTGGATGTCTTCAAGTGTGGTGTGTGTCAGCCCTCCAGAGTAGACCAGATCAGGAAACAAGCATTTCATGAAGTGCTAGAACTCTGCTTGATTGTTGTAGGCATAATTATAGAATCTTGAAAGTCTGACAGAAATTTTCTCTGTCCTGAGGTAATTTTTGATCCCCTCCACTCGCCCCAGCCCTTCTTGTCTGTCCCAGCTGAAGTGATCTTTATATAAAAGCAACTGCATTCCTTCTTCCAGGCATCTCCTTACTCTTTTACCCAATATTTCCTCAAATAATCCTCTCTTCACTTCCTTAAAGGAAATCTCCTCAAGTTCTTATTTTCTATAAAAAGTAAATGTCACTTGGGTGAATGGAATGTGTAGAAAATTGTTAAATAAATAAATAACAATTTAAAGTATTTGCAGCAAAAAAAAAAAAGCCTATTAGCCTCAATGGACTTGCAACCTCATAAATAATTACATTGATTCCTGATGGAAAGAGAATTATGAACGGCCCCTAAAGTGTTTTTGCTTCTATGGGTTATATTTCTTGATTTTGCCATCTTAAAAATTAAAGCTGGCGCATTTGCAGATAGTAGCACTTCTCACAATTGTTTGATGGAATCTTAATATTGCATTATTTCTCAACTTAGGCTGGCAAATAATTTTGATTTCACAGACTCTTGAGAAAGTTTAGGGAGATCCCCCTGGGATCTCAGGACCACACTTTTAAGAAACACTGCTCTAGTATAATGCTCATTCTCAAATTTAAGTAATGTAATAAGAAGAAAAGTAATAAGTAAAGGGATTGCTGCTTTATTCAGTCCTCCAGCCCATAATATTATCAGATTATGTACAAAAATATTTTTTTTAAATGAAAAAAATATATTTTTCTCTGTAGTACATATGAATGGCAAGGTTGTTTTCAAACCTGGGTCATAAATTGGTAGATTTGAGAATGAAAGACAATCTCTCAGAAAGAGAACAAAATGGAATATGCTGTAAAAAACGCACAACTGATTGATGAGCCATAAAGAATAGCTTTTTCGGAGATTGCAGGATGCAACTTGTCCTGGTTATTATTTTTGCTGCATTCACCAGTTGTTATTGGGATTGCATTTCACCTACTAAAAGTGGAACAGACATGCCCTAAACTGAATCGATTCAATCCACAGTATATTATATGCACCTGAGTTGTCTTTGTAGCATGACTTTCCCATTCTAGGTGGATTAGTTCGGCAGGCTTACTGATTTGGGAGTCAACTGTAGTGACCTCACTACTGGGGTGATCCCACCAGCATCCCCTTCTTTCTTGAAATAAATGGCAATAAATGAAATAAATATTTTAATTCTGGAAGCTCTGGAATGGTATACTCATGATAATCTAAAAGAAAAAACAGCTATTGACAAGGTGGCTTGTTAGAATCTTTCTATTAAAAAGATAACACATAAATATGTAAAGAATGACTATTTATACTGAACCATCACAAATATAGAAGCAGGAATATGCCTCACACATTTCTGGAGGAATATATGAAAAAAGCTGACTGACATGCACAGGTATTTCTTATCATATAGAATCCTAAAGTACAAACACATGATATTAAATCACAGTGAATCCCACAATTGTATAGTGCCCCCACAGCACAAAATGCACAATATGCATTCACTTCATTTCTTCAACACCACCACCTAACGGTACAGTCAAAACACAACTACCAGGGCCCTACAATAAAGCCATTATTTGCTAAACTTTGGCTTATGATATAAACTGCAACTGACTGGATTCATGTGATATGTTTGCAATACAAACCATGGTTTTTCACCCAGATTGTGAGGTTCATATAATACACTAACCATAATGCAATGTATGAACTCAGCTACTAGTTTCTTCTCTTCCACATTACAATGATTATAAAACCAAAGGGAAAAAATTTAATAAGGTAAAGGTTTCACATCTATACTAGTTGTGTATGATATAATCATAACCTGAAATTGATGTTATTGGAAACTCTTGCCCTAAACACACTTTCCAAAATTTAATATGATTTTTTATGATTTTTTGAGTTACTTATTCCCAACTTCAGAAGTAACTCCCACTTCTTTAACATAGGATGCATGAATTTATGCTTTGTATGCTTACTACAGCACAGGAAAAAAAATAAGTTGTAGTTTTCAAAATATTGCTTAAATCCAACATTTTCTTTCCTTCACTCTGCACATATTCAATGCTAGCTAGCAAATCTTACTGCAACTCTAAGACAACTCAAAAAAACTCCCAAAGATATACTAACTTACCTCTTAACATTAGTAATTGTCAAGTTACTGTTGTAACTGTATTATTTTAAAATATGTGGATATAAAGTAACACTTAATAATTAGCTTTACACAGTTTACGTATGATAGAGATTAGACTACTGGTTTGGGGTGTCCACATACAACTAAATTCTACTCATAATATGAAGCAGCATCACTGTCTCTCTGTATTTGCAGGTAGCAAGGTAACAATGCTAAATATCGACTACATTCAAATTAAGCAAATTGAAGTTCTGCTAAATGTCACTTTCCCATGACAAAGGTCAAATGTAAAAATAAAAAGGGTGTGAAGGTGAAATAACTCGTGAAAATCCACTTGCCCAGCAGGAATTAAAAAAAGTTCTTGCTAGCCGTCTTGTAATTTTTTTAAAAAACAGTAGCTTCTTAAAAGGGCCACCCTCCCTGTCAAATTTAACAAATAAAAATCATGGAGGAAAAATAGACAAAAGGACTCCAATTCCACTTCCTTTATACCCAACTCCTGTAGGGATGAGGTCTGCAGTGGGATTGGAATTGTCAAATGCATCTGAGGAAGCATCACTTTGAGAATCAGAGTGGACTAGGCAAGAAACCTTGGTGAGTGTTCCTGTAAAAAGGACCCATATTTTTCCTCAGAGCTTTTCAGAGACATTCAAGTGCCACCAGTGGAGCAGCAATTGCTCTTCCATACTGCAAGCAAGGCCCAGAATACCTAAGCAGCTGTTGAAAGATATGGTTGGTCAGGAACTGTTGTGCAGCTAAATTCTGCTTTGAATTGAATTGGAGTCCTGGTCTTTTCATGGGCATATATAGTTTTCTTGTCGATATTATGCAAGTCATTTTCCACTAATTTGGTTAAGGTTAAAAAAAGAAGCAATCTGCCTTGGAATAAAATTTGCTGTAATATGTCTCATATGGTTCCATTCTAATTCTCAATTAGTAAAAATTAGTGCTGAAGTTTGATTACCAGTGTTCCTATAAGAAACATATTTCTTTTGGCTGGTGCAGTCAAGTTATTTACAAACTGTGAATATCTAGAATCAGATAAATACAGAAAAAATGTAGCAAAAGAATAAAATGTCCCTGGGCTTTAAATACCCTTGAGTTTTATTTTGCCCCTTCCAATCATGTTCAAGGAAGCTAACGGAGTTGATTTGCCTTGAACTAGTTCTGTAGAGAAGTTGTTTCTCGCTTATCTTTGACCAAAACAAGATTCATCACGCCAGGCTACATTTTCATTCCATTTATTCAATTTAAATTTCTTGTGTTTCCCAAATAAGTGACACTCCAACACAAATATAATCAGAACATAATAAAACAGAGTTGGAAGGGACTTTAGAGGTCTTCTAGTCCAACCCCCTGCACAAGCACGAAACTCTATATCATTTCAGACAAATGGAAAGAAATAAATCCTTTCATTTATTATGATGTTTTTATATCGCAAAGCCTTTAAGATTTTAATGAGATTATCCATCAAACACTAATTTGTATTTTTATACTCAATGACAAAACTAAACAACTAGCATTCATAAATGAACACAGCCATGGGAATCACTGCTAAATTAATACTTTGGTTCCTGAAGGCCATGTAAGTCTGAGATAAACTTAGAAGCAGGCTAATAGGGTATCTCCAATGATTCAAAAATTCTAGTTTGTGTTTCAGATTCTATACATCCACATATAGAATATGTGCAAGCTGTAGTCCTTTACATGAGTCATGCACAGAGTTTAGTTAGGGAAGTATTTACTGAATAAGCAAAAGATGATACAGTTCCCATGACCGTTTTGATGCTAAGTGTGCCAGAAGACAAGTGTAGCTTCCAAACTGTCAATGCTCAAAGCAAAGTTGCATAAGGTATCTCTTTCCTAGTTTTGTGACTGTACAAAGCAGAACCACAAACTTGTATCCAAATCCAAGGGAGCCAGTTTATATAGGATACTTCCCTGTTCGATGCATTCACTGGAATCCCATGCACTGCATTTTTATAAGATGTGAACAAAGTCTTAGTTATAAAGCTCTAGCACTCACGTACAAAGGATGATGCTACGGATACAGTAGGTTACATAAGCTCCCAAATTCAGGTGGATTTTATTCCATACATCCTTCCTTGCAAGACAGACCACTCTTGTCTTCCATTTTTTAAAACCATATCCAATACTTAAGAGTGTCTGAAACTTAGAGGACTTCTTATCCCAAATTAGACCACTCATTCATTTGGCCCCATACTGCCAACACTGACTGGCAACACACTCAAAAGATTCGACAATTCAATTCAACAGGAGTCTTTTCATCCCAAACTGAAAATATCAGGGATTGTGCTGGTCTACAGGTTTCTTCTTCTTTTATCCCATGGTTGTTACATTTAGTCAAGAACTGTTGATTTTGGGTTTTACAGACCAGATTGATAGATATTTATAGAAATGACTGGTTCATACTATTATGGTAAAACAAAAAGTTGTGATTTGTTGTTAATGCCTTATTCTACTGTAACAGACAGAGTCTGTAGTCAGTGTCTCTTTTTCTTCCCCTAGCCTTCCTCGCTTTTCTTTCCCTTTTTCCCTTCCCTCCCCCCTCACTGCCCTTTTATTTGCTTTTGTATTTTGTATTTTATAATACCTTATAACTAAATTAAAAAAAAACCTATTGAGAAAAAAGAGAACTGTTTGTAAGACTCTTTCAGGAAAAAAAATTAAATCCAGGATTAGAATGAATATTTACCAATCACCCTTCTCCAACTGCAAATTGATCTGTTGGAGTAGCATCTGATTTCAATTGCCCTTGTCACATATGTACTTGTATTTTGGATCATTTCAATACACCTTGTATTCATATAAAATAATAATGGTGAGGACAAACACAAGATGGAGAACAGCTTTATCTCCAAATTTAAGTTGAAAAAGCCTAGGCCTTGAGCACCTACTTTGAACAATTTGGTGCAACGATATGGACTCCAGTTTGGGTGTTATCATGTTTATGATAAACAAAATGTCTGAATATAGTTATAGAATTAACTATAGGTCACTAACAGAAAGGATTCTATCTTGAAAGTTGACAATAAAAGAAATCAGGAAGACAAAATCCTAGGTTTAATTGCATGTAACACTTTTGAAAGATTTTGAGGTATAAGCACTGAATCTGATGGGAACTGCAAAGAATAAACATATTTCTCTTCATAGTTTAGCTATCAGAATTTTTTTAAAAAGCTTACCTGTTTTATCCTGGGATTTGCCTTAGGCAACAGGCTGCTTGACAAAACTGATGTAAATGGAGAGACACAAAGTTCAGGAAAAGGATTTGGTATGGATGGGATTTCTGGCATATTAAACCCTGTCATTTTTGTCCTATATTGAAAAGAGATCATATATTGTTCATATAAACACAATTATCCAAATGCAGTTCAAAAGTACAAGTAGTAATTATACATGCAAAAACTGCAACATGAGGAGGTACACAAACTTTATTAGGAAAACTTGAAGTTAAATATTCCTGAGCTAAACCAATACTGCTGCTCCATTCTCCCCATTGCTATAGTACATTTTGAACTGGAATGGTTTCTAGTAACATTATTTAATTATGTCGAAAATAATTATTGATTTTGTCTTGTAGCCATATTCCACAATTCTTTCAAAAAAACTACATATTAAATTGGATGAAAGCATTTTTTTAAATTTTCAGATAACTGACTAATTAAGATCACAACTATGCCGCTTGTTCTCATAAATTCTTAGAGGTGAATCACACCATGGTTCACATAAGGCCTTCAATTGCAGTCTCTCTAGGTTCACTTGAGTAAATCCCATTTAAATTCAGTGGGATTTAAAGCTACAGGAGTGTATATTAAATGCAGTCAACCCAAATATAAAAGATCAACAATGTTGGCACAATTCAAACTTATACTGTATTTCAAAAGTTATTTTTAGTTATCTTGTATTGTAGAAGATTTCTTTGTAATGAAGATTTTAGAAAAGTGAAGAAAGTATCTATACATATGAGCATTGGGTACTGTCGGCACTACAAATACTGGCTTGATTCTACTTCATGATTATTAATAAGCTAATTAATCAGTGAAGTTCAGTTATGTATACAGTGTTTTTGGATAACAACATACATTTTGCACTATCCAAAGAACCTTCTTGAATGTTCTGAATAAGAAATTTCCTATAAAGGTTCTTTCATAATACAGCAGAAATATTCAACCTATTTTTTTCATATTTAGGTATTAATAATCCTAACATTTTGTACAAATAGACATTCTTTTTTAAAAAACATTTTTACAATCCACTAGCAGGACCAAAAATGCAGTACTTATGTGCATCATTCTGATAAATCATAATAAAGTTATAAATGGAATAGTGCCATTTCAATTCACTCCAAGAGTTCTCATTCACAAATTCTGCCAATTATTTCCTGTTCATAAAGTCTTGGTTATAGCAAACAGAACTCTCAATTATGTCAAATTAGGGTGTTTTTTTAATCCAGAGACCATGGCAACAACAACATGTTCATGTCCCACCTTGTAAATGGTGTAAATGGTGTGTGTGTGTGTGTGTGTGTATTTTCTTGAAAAACCTATAATTAAAAAAAAAGCCTCTCTTTTGTATAATCTTCTACCGATTATTGCACAGAAGCACTAAAACCTTTTACAGTATTACATTTCCTTCATCTATTTCGGCTTTTTCTAGCTGGCATCTGATTTCAGCTCCCATCATTCCCAACCAAGTTGGGGCAGGAGGATTTGGTTATAATGTGGCAACACTGAAGACAACCTGGGTATATATAAGGGGCCACCTAGAAAAACCATTGTTTGAAACGGACCGACCTGAAGGATTTCCTTTTGGAGTTGGATTCTTGCTGTAAGGATGGAGGAGGCGGCAGGGGAGCAGGCAGGGCGTGTGTGAAGTTTCCTCTGCTATGCGTGTGTTTCTGTGTGTGCGTGTGGAGGGAGGGAAAGAGAGAGATGCTTCTCATCAGAACTGCCTTCAACGGGAGCACCAACCTTCAAGCTTCTGCAAGCCCAGGGAACAAAATGCTCATTTCAAGCCTCCGCCCACTTTCTTTTCATTGCAACCCCTGGCTATGCAATTCTTCCTCCTTTTCACTCAGCATCTCAAGTGCCAAGAGTGTGCGAGCAAAACCCAAAGTCCTGAACTATCCTAAAACTCTTAGGATAGTTTTTGCTGCCTTGCTTAAAAATAATAATAATAATAATTAAAAAAAAAAGCAAGAAAGCAGACACCTCTGATCGCTTCCAACGGTGGTCCCCATCCAAACGTTTGGCCCAGAACGAGCGCCTCTTGGGACTGCCCCACTAAGCCCTCCAAAGCAACCTGGAGAGTATCTTCTTTGGGGAAAGCTTGATTCCCCGCTACAATTTTGTCCTGAGGTACACTGTCTCTGACCATGGAGGATTCATTGGATTACCCAGCTCTCCTCCGACACGCTCGGCAGAGCCCGGCCTTCTTCTTTCCCTCCTCTTCCTCCCAACGGAAAGGCTCACCTGTCCTCTCGGGCGAGCTGGGCCGAGATCCCCGGAGCCCGCGGAGTCAGCCAGGCGATTTCTCCCACGCTGCTCCCTCCTTCGTTTCTCGCCGGGCAGAGTCTTCGACGCTGGGCGACCACCCCGCCCGCCTGGCTCTGCAAACCGGGCAGAGAAGCGGCCATCCTCGTCCGCGCCGGTTGCAGGGCTTTTAAAGGCACATCCCTCCGCGGGCAGCAGCGATCCGCTCACCAACCAACCAGGCAGGCAGGCAGGCGCACACACACACCTTCCCTTTCGCCCGGCTTGGCCGGCCCCACGTGCGGCGTTGAGCGAGGAGGGGAGGAGCCGAAGGGAAAGCCGTCAAGGTAACAACTCCGGGCGGGCATTCCCCCGGAGGGCGGGCGTTGCAAGAGGGCTGGGGCGGCTCCCCCGGAGCGGGCTTCCCCGTCCATGTTCTTCCCAAATGCTGCTGGGCGAGAGAGAGGTGGCCTTCTCGGGGAGGCCGATCGCCGGATGCGCATTTCCAGGGGAAGCCCGCCTCGGCTTTCCCCTCACAGCTCTTCCCTCTTCTCGCCTTTAAACAGTACTTCCATTTGCTCGGTGTTGTCTGAATGGCTGCCTCTTCAAAGTGGGAGAATGAGTCACGCGTGTGTGGCCAGAGCCAAATCGTGACTGAGGAGTTTACCCCGGGAATAGGAAAGCCCGGGTTTATCTCCACAGAGGGGGCTAAGCGGAGACAATGAGGCGGACCCCCTTCCNTTTTTTTTTTTTTGGTGGGGGGGGGGGAACCCGGTGCCGCAGCAATGCATAATAAAGTTACTTTTAATAGATGGAACTTTTGAATAATGACCTGGGGTTTTTCCCCCCCCCTCCCCCAAATCTACAGAATTGGCCACCTTTTCTGGTAAAGAAAAGAAAAGAGGAGGTTTTGTTTGTTTCAAGTTACATTTCTTTTTGGTCCCGTTTGACACAAACAACCTTGCGCTTGTGACAGTGTGGAACAGGTTTTGCATCACTTTCATCAAAGATTTCTTTAAAAGAATCTCATAGCAACCTGTAGGCCCTAGAGATTTATTTCTCTTTTCTCTGGTCCTACTGAGCTTTTTGAGATTCGCCATAGCTTGTTTAAAACTCCTTCAATTTGTCCTAAAGTTCTGTCGTATAAGATGATCCTCATTGATTCTCTCCTTTTCCATGACATACTGTAACTAACGGTATGTGAAAACATGCCTCTGCTACAAGCTGGATGATTACTTCCTGTTAAGCTATGATTTGTTTGAGCAGAGTTTATTAAATGAGTTGAGATTGGCACAAGTAAATTCAAGCCAAAAACCAACATGGCTGAGTGATTTGGAAATGTGAATTGAGCATTATCCTACAGAAGCCACTAAAATTTAGGGAAAAGCTGAACTTGGGAATCTCAGGGAGCTTTCAGTCTTAATTTACATCAGTGTCTTTCAAACTTGGAGGTCTTAAGATGAGGAATTATGGGGAGTTGAAGTCCACAATCTTAAAGTTGTCCAATTTGAAAAACATTGGTTTAGGGTGAAGGGAGTAGAGACTGACCTGGAGCGTGATCCTTCTTCACTGGAGGGTTTGCTAAAAACAGCCATCAAAAGCCATCCATGATTTTAAACCATCTTCTTTTGTTGCCATGACTCCATTTTCTGTGGTTTTTGACTTGAATAAAGTGCATAACTCAAACCTATTCAAAACCTAACAATTTAGTTGTACAAAATAGGCCAAAATTTGCTTAACACGTGCAAACTATTTATTTAAAAGACTAATACAACATGCTATCACTCTTGATGGGCTCACCCATCCTGCTAAACCATGGTTAACCCACCATAGAGATTTGGGGTTTGCAGGCAACACTAAGGCAAACTAGCATGTTATATGAATTAAGCTAAGGATTTATTTCATTCAGGATTGTTGATTAAAACACTTGGTTAGGTTCGCCTATGCCAAACCCCAAATGATGGTTTGTAGACCATAATGACAGCATTACACCATGATTTAAATGGCCATTTTATACCTTAGTACAATATGTGAAACCTCTTTCTGAGTCAGACCATTGGCCCATTTACCCTAATATTTTTACTACTTCAGGTTTCTACTACTAAGGTTTCATGTTTAATTGGAAATGCCTGGAATATGTTTTATGGAAAGTCAAGCTCTGGCCTCTGCCCTGAGCTAGTTCTATGTTAATTTAACATTTGGTAGTCAAGAAGCATATTTTCCAGAAGTTCTAATTAAATTTAATCATAGGAACTTTAGTCTTTAATTATTTTCCATGAGATAGTCCAAATTCTCAACTGTGAATATTGCAGCCCTTAGGTTTATTACAAGAAGATTAAAATAGGATTTCTCTATCGAATGTAAAGTTATTGCTACTGTTTGGCTATGCCACACAGGAATGTGTTAATTGTAGGATTTTAGTTACTCAGGGGTAGGGAACAATAGTTTCCAGGTGTTTTCTGCATTAATTGCTAGGAGGCACAGCTGTCCTAATCCCAGCAAGTAATTCTGAAGCTTTTAATATTGGAAAATGTGCCGTGGCTTGAAATTCCCCTTTTCTATGAACTGCGTCATTCCAAATTCAGGTTCCATGTGCTCTGAAAAATTAGCAACATTTCTGTCTCTGGAATGAGATTTTACAATTGCCAGCTTGACCCACACATCAAGACTCAGCTTCTATAAGGAAGCAGGGCCAAGTTTTCAGGGTTCTGACTGAAATTAGGGTTTTGGTCCTCGGCTGCTTGTTAAAAAAAAATAAAAATCAAGATAGGAGGACTGAGAGGAGGCACTGAAGAGAACCCTAGCAGGGCCTTTTGTCTGTACATTTGCAGGATCAACAGTAAAACACTGATTACCATCACATTAATTTATGCCTAAAGCAAATATTGTTTGGCATTAAAAATGTTCAGGAACAACAAATCAGGAAATCAAGCAAACCAAGGTTCAGGCAAGGGAAAAACCTACTGATTCTCTAGTGTGCCTCCTCTTATTTCAAGAAAGAATCCCGCTCAACAATTTGCTTCTTTGTGATTAGTTGAAAAGGCCAAAGGGCATTCACATGGCTTTTTTTAGGACTTATTCTACAGCTGTGCTGATTGCCTTATAACAATAGAAGTTGTTGAGCCAAAGATGGTGCTTGTCCAAGCCCCTCAGACTGAAAAGGGAAGAGTGGCCAGATGGCAAAGTTGTCCCAAGAGCCACTAAACATTTCAAACTGAAGCATGTGTGTTGGGGGAAGAAGGTGCATGTCAGGAGCCACCCTCTCACATTCAGGACAAAAAAAGGTAGATTTAAATTTACCATTTAAATAACAGGATTGGAATGGAGCTTAATAGAGACTACTTCACAATTACTCACAGTATATTTAACATCTTCTACCCTTTATAGTCTGAAAGTGATTTTCTGAGAAGGGAACTTTGGGTCCCATGTGGAAGGCTTTGGGATGGATTATGTTAAGATAGGACTTTATGTAGAGAGGTGATTTAATCCTATCAGTTAGATGTCTTTTTTGTATATCATCATAATAGTGCATTATTATTTTCCATATCAGTTGTGACTGACAGTGTGAAATGCAGTATATTCCCATGTCAAACTGGCTGTCTGAGAAGATATCTAACAAACAGCATCAAAATAAATATATCCTGTAAATAGAGTTAAACCTGTTACATATTTAGGTCTTGAAAAAGATAAAAACTAGCCATATGATCCATGAGATTGGCAGGTAATTCTACCAAAAAAGGAAGCATGGGAGTTGTTTTATTTGTTACTTCCCAATGTGTTTTCACTTATATAGCAGAATTTAGGTATTCTTGGTGCTGAATCTCTTATGGGAAGAAGATTTGCATTAGAGAGTATAATTAAAAAGTGAAGGAACACACATCTGGACAAGTATGGACCTGAGATGCCAAAAGTTTACAATGGGTTAGGAATTTTACTGGCTCCATATGTACAAGATCTCATCTGCGAAGAAGAGAATCGAAATACTGAGAAAAATTCGGAAGAGATTTTGAAAAGAGGAACAACATCAAGGTAGTTTGCCTCTCATTCTTTTTCATGGATCTGGAAGCTCTCTACAACTTCACAGTAATCTTTCAGCAGAAAAGTTGCTAAGAACCGGCAGCCCATTTTCCCATGAAATTGGGCAACTGTGATGGTCAGGTCAAAAGAGTCAAGATGGCAGCTACAAACATTAATTCAGTATTGCTTTTTATGTGCGGTGGTGGCCACAATATTAATATTTCTGATGCATATTCCTAATGACATATGCAGTGTAGACCTTGCATAAATTAAATATCTTTGTAAAAAGTAGCACAACTCCTTCCCCCAATCTCCAAAATAAAAATCTTTGGAAGGGGGACTGTCCAAAATTCCTGTTCTTTCCTGATCGCTGAGACTTCACCTACGTTCCACCAAAGGTCATGCATTGTAGCAGCTGCCACCCTTCAAAAATGGGGTTGCATGGAAAATGTTGACATAGAAAAGTATGGGAGATTCTCATTTATTTTTATAAGAGAGTGTAGTTGTGAAAGAACAAGGAGAAGTACACAACCCCTTTTTCTCTCTGGTTCTGAGTTGGTAGTGTTGTTTTGGAAGCTAAGCCCTGATCTCAAGTTCTTCATTCCCTCTCAGCCAGACTTTCTAGAACCGTGATGATGAAGCTATGGCACATGTGCCATAGGTGGCATGCAGAGCCATTTGCGTGGGCACGCAAGCCCCAGGCAAACTTACCTCACTGCACATGCACGTACCTCCCAGCTGATTTTCGGGCCTTTTTTGGCCTTCCTGTGAAACAGGCCCATTTTTCATCCTGCAAAGGCTCCAGTGGCTTCCCTCAAGCCTCTGGGAGGCCGAAAAAGGCCTCAAATGGGCCAAAAATCAGCTGGGAGGCTCAGTGCAGATCAGGGGACAGTGGGGGAGATCGCACACGCATGTGCAGGGGGCATGGGGGGGCTGCGTGCATTGCCTTCTGGGTGCTGGCACGAGAACACAAGCACACAATTTTTGGCACAGGAGCCCAAAAAGGTGAGCCACCACTGTTCTACAACTATGAGTCTCTATCATTCCTCTACTTCTCAGCCATCCAACCAGTTGAAGAATGAAAGGAGATCTGATGGAAGCAGGGGTGGTGCTACAAACGAGGAGTGGGCCGTGAAGAGGGTAGAACTAATGTGACTTTTTTAATTAAAGAAAGAACAACTATTATAAAAGATTGGAAACCCTTTTTGGACTTTTTGCCATGGATAAAAATAAAATGGATAAAAATGAACTAGTAATTATCTGGATTTACCAATTAAAATGATGTATATGGGGAGAAGGTGACTGTGTTGTATAATTCTGAAGGGAAGTGAAATGGTATCTTTAATGTTTATAGCTCCTGTAAAAAGATTGGAAGTCGCTTCTTTAAATATCTTTCTTCCCTTTACTTTCAATCCTTTTACTTTCTTTCCTAGTTCTATATTTTTTTTGTTTAAAATTAGCTTTGTAAAAAAAATAATAAAAATATATATTTCAGAAAAGAAATAGAGGGGTGGTGTTGGCCCTTATGTATGGGCTGGTTGGAAGAGTCCTCTTCGGGTTTTGGGCAGATGTAGAAAAGGATTGCATCCATGGGAAAAGCTGGAGCAGCTGGAGAAAAACAGAGGAAGACTAGAAGGAAGAAAAGAAGAAACAGCCATCAGCAGCCAGATGAAAGGAGGGGAGGGGGGAATTGCAACATTAAAGCCAAGAATCAAAAAGTCATAGTGGGGCAGAGTGACTCATCCAGCAGATGCAGCCACAAAAGAAACCTGCAGGTAGAGAAGCAGATCGATGGCAACCCACTGGTAAAAGGAAAGGCTGTGGGGGGAAAGGCAGGTCTGGAATAAAAGTTAATAGAGAGTCTGAAGTGAACTCAGCAGCCTTTAAAAAGTCACCAATTTGGCAGTTGCAGCTGATTGGATTTCCCAATGAAAAGTTGGAACCGAATATAAGGATCCAATATGCAAGACTGAAAACTGAATAAGTGATCAAGATATTAGAACTTCATTTATTATGATTTGTACTGATTAGTATACAAATCACAGTCAAATATTGCAGTCGTGTGTGTTCTGTATGTAAATAGTGGCTCCAAATAATACATTCTGATTGGTTGTTTAAAATAGAAGGGATTGGTTCAAAAGGAACCAATCCCTGAAGCCGCGGGAAGGCGGCAAACTCAAACAAATGTCATTGGCTAGCTACAAGCCGGCAGATAACAAAAGGTAATAAAAAGACTGTTGCGCGGCTTGAGCCAACGTTCCCGCTTTTCAACTACGTTTAAGAAATAAAGACTTTGTGTGGGAAACCCGGTCTACCTCGCGTTTTTCCGACAAAACAACTGGCGACGAAAGGTTGGATCGTCCTAAACGCGAAGCAAGGCATGGATGCGGTAGAGAAAGTTCCAGACGGCAAAAAACAGAACATGGCTGGGAAACAATGCACCGCCCGCACCTTTTAATCCCAACGAAGAGGGATTGGGTATTTCTTTGCAGAGACGGTTTCCAGATGTAGGGCTTGGAAGAAAGCAGTGATGAAGATGGAGGACAACATCTCAAGAACAACGCAAAGAGAGCCGTTTTCTTAAACGGCATTGCGGGCCGAACCATCTTCAAGATGGCTAAAGCCCTGGCGAAGCCTCGAGACGTTAAACAAAATTAACATGGGTCCGAACTCAGAACTGCTTGAAAGCCCACTTACGACCGGATGGTGTCCAAACCTCATAAACGCACGAATTCTACCGTGAGAGAACCGTGAGAGAGAAGGTGTAGACCGTAGTCTTTGATTTTACGTAGCCGCTCTCGCGAGCAAATAGGGGGAGAAGTCAGATTCCTTAAACCTTGATGAGGCTATGAGAGACCGAGGTAGTGGTTGGGACTAAAGAAGATTCAACAACACAATACAAGAGCTACTGAATCAAAGCCTAAATAACCTTAGCCGAGGCCGATCGCGTAAGCCACAGCCGCGAAGCCGCGGAAAAAAATCGGCCGTTACAATGAAGCAGATGAACACAACAGAGATGAAACAAAACCTGGCCACAAGGAGAAAACAGTTCTCCCGTTACCGACCCACCACGAAGACTATGGCGAAAACGTCCGAAGGATCAGACGAAGAAGACGACCGAGTGCTCCACCGTATTATGTTACGCCAGCAGGAAAGAAGCTGCGGAAGAGATTTTGGCGAAATGCGCTGCGCTTGCGAGGAAAGTCAACCCCAAGACGAATGCCAGGTTTCTCGCATGCCATCTGCAGAAATTAGCAAGAAACGAGGGGCATATCGAGAAAGTCCTTGTCAGGAAGAAACGTAAAAACTACAGCCCAACGAGACGCAACAATTCCCCCACACGAGCCGAGCCAGGCGAACTGAGAGAAAGTGGCAGTGGAAAACAAGCAACCGCAAACAGAGAGACATAGCAACATCAACTGTTACAATAGGAAGCGCTAAGACGGGAAAGTGGGAAGAAAGTCAAGTATATACCGTAAGAATTTGAAGGGAACCCTGCGCAAATGGAGTAACTCGGGACTCCTTCTCGATCCATGTCTCGTGTGGGAACACCATAAAGCAACTTAAATTGCCTGACTCCAGGACCAAAAGAACGTCCAAGAAGCAGCGGCTCAACACTTCAAGGACTACCAGGGGATAACCGAATCCGGTAGTTGATTTGGGTCAATTCCAAGTCACGTAACAAACTATCATGTTGAAGGTACTTCCGCTGACCATTAGTCGATCGAGAGATAAGGACCGAGCCTCATGGGCATCGAATGTTCGCGCCATTTGGCATCGGGTAGACCGGGGTAGACCGAGTGAGCACCAACCGACTGGGAGGAAGACCTAATCCGGGAATTCCAAGACGTGTTCGACGGCTCACTTGGCAAGTATGTGGAGAAACCCTATTTCTTCAGTCTAGACCCCAGGTAACCCCAAGAAACTAAAAAGTTCAGGCGAGTCCCGTTTGCTTTAAAAACAAAGATTGAGGAGCAGCTAAAAATAAACTAGTTAGCTCAGGGGTATTAGAACCTGTGGACCATGCCAATGGGAAACGCCATAGTCACACCTATTAAGCCTGATGGGTCAAATTCAGAATCTGTGAGTGGACTACAAGGCTACTCTGAAACACACACTACAACAGAGCGCAATCACCGGTGCAGTAGTCAGCACTTGCTACATTCCCTCGGGGGTGGAAAAGTTTTTGCCAAACTCGAACCTGGCACAAGCTTATCAACAACTCCCAGTAGACCCCGAAAACAGCAGAGGCACAGACCATAGTTACACACAATCGGGGCATTCAGATGTAAAGAGAGCTCCAATTTGGAGTCAGTGTGGCACCAGCGTTTTTTCAGAGCCTAATGGAACGCCCTTTTAAATGCATACAAATGAGATTCCTCTCGACGACTCCTAATTTCAAGCAAAAAAACGAAAACCAACTAAAACAGAGACTCTAAAGGAGCTACTAACTAAATTCAGGGAAGCTGGATTAAAAGTAAAAAGGAAAAGTGCTGCCTGCGTAAAAAAGAGCATCAAATTTCTGGCTATTTGATAGACGGAGAGGGTATACACCCCACCGAAAAGAAACTAAAGCCATAAAGACGCACCAGAACCAAAGAACAAAAGCGAGTTACAAGCATTTCTGGGTCTGATAAATTTTTATAATGTTTTCCTACCAAATAAGGCTACATAGCAGAAACCACTACACCGGTTACTGGACAAGAAGGCAATTTGGACTTGGGGGTACAAAGAGAAAAAAAGCCTTTTCAGCAAATAAAAACTTGCGCTAACTTTGAACACCGTTCTCATTCAATTTAGCGACACGCTACCATTGAGAATGACCTGTGACTCTTCACCGTTTGGAGTCAGAGCCATCCTGAGCCACAACTCCCTGACGGAAGAGAGGCACCCATCGCGTACTATTCAAAACCCTGTCCAAAAGCCGAGCGAATTACAGCCAATGGACAGAGAAGCCTTAGCAATTGTCGCTGGCGGTTAAAACATTTTCACGAATATCCTATATGGCGGACTTTTCAAATTGTCACAGGACCACAAAACCACTGCTTGGAATTTTGGCGGGAAACAAGCCCACACCAAAATATCCTTCTCCAAGAATGACTAGGTGGTCGGAGTTTCTAGCAGCCTATTCCTACACTCTAAATACACCGGCCAGGGAAACAAATTTCCCATGCGGACGCTTTGGAGCAGAGCACCATTGCCAGCAACAGAAGAAGACCCTGCACCAACGATGACTGCCCTACAGATAGAGACTGCCCCCGATCTACCCATCTCCGCCGAATGATGTCGCCAGAGCCACTGCAAAAAGACCCACTGACTGCCCGCGTACTTTAACTGGGTAGGTAGAGGCTGGCCGGAAGATCAAAAAACCGAGACTTTTAAACCTTTCCGGACCAGACAAACCGAACTCTCGATAGAAAAGGGGTGTTTACTGTGGTGTGAGCGGGTAATTATCCCCAACAAATTGCAAACCAGAGGTACTTAGTATGTTGCACGAGGGACACCCGCGAATTGGTTAAAATGAAAAGCCTTGCTAGGAGTTATGTCTGGTGGCTCCGGCGGTATTGATAAGGACATCGAATATTGGGTAAACTCGTGCAACAAATGCCAGAGAGTCAGACATCTCCTCCAAAAGCGACCTATAAGGGACTGGGAAATTCAAGAGGCCCTGGTCGCGAATCCACATCGATTCGCAGGTCCTACTCAAGGGACACACGTTTCTGATTGTCGGGACGCATACTCCAATTGGTTAGAGGTAAAAAATTATGCCATCAACGACAACAGAAACTGTAATAAGCAGAATTAGACAAACTTTTGCAACCCATGGCCTACCGGCGTCCAGTGTCCGATAATGGACCACAACTAACCAGTCTGCAATTCGAACAATACCTAGCCTCCCTAGGTATAAGACATGCCCTCACAGCGACCGGCGCCCATCGCTGCAAACGGTGGGCTGAAAGAATGGTCAGAATTACCAAGGAGGGTTTGGAAAAGATGGACACTGGGGACGTCCAAAGCAAAATAAACCGGCTACTCACCCTCCAACATATAACACCAAGTACCACAACCAACAAAACCCCATCAGAACTACTAATGGGAGAAAAACTTAGATCGCACCTAGACCGGCTGCATCCAAATTTCACACCTGAACCCCCCCCCCCCCCGACCTCCCTACACGATTCAGGAGTTTCAAAATTGGCGGATTTAGTTATGCAAAGAAATTTCACTGGGACCCATTTATGTTACTGGGACAAATTACAGACATAAACAGGCCCCAAGTCTTAGCCGGTTAACGGTAGGACGATGGCAGCGGAGAGTGGAAGCAGCACATAGACCAGCTCCGGGCCTGAAATTTTAGAACGAAATGAAAAAACACAACCAAAGCAATTACAAAAACGACGAAATTTCAAACCAAAGAGGGGGGGAAACGCGAAAAAATAAATAAAGAACCGTTTAATCCAACGCCGAAAATCAATTCAGCCAAAAGAGCAAAATGGAGACTCACTATTTGAAGGAAGTTGCAGGAAGAATCCATCGGAGGGGGCAGCCAAGCCAGCTCAACCTGCCCGCGAGGGAATGGGAGGGAGCGGCGAAGCCGCCGCGGCCTGAGACTCAGGCGGCAGCAAAATGGCCTACAGCACCTTCCAGACGTTCCAGGGAGAAGGACAGAAGAGACGATAACCCCATCCGAACCGGTCGGAAGGCACAAACAAGAATGAACCGCGCAGGTCCAGTCGAGTCAGAAGAAAGCCCCGCCTACTTGCGAGACTACGTCACTACGTAGGACTGAACCTAAGAGGGGAGGGGTGTTCTGTATGTAAATAGTGGCTCCAAAATAATACATTCTGATTGGTTGTTTAAAACTAGAAGGGATTGGTTCAAAAGGAACCAATCCCTGAAGCCGCGGGAAGGCGCGCAAACTCAAAACAAATGTCATTGGCTACAAGCCGGCAGATACAAAAGGTATAAAAGACCTGGCGCGGTTTGAGCCAACGTCCCGTTTTCAACTACTGTTAAGAAATAAAGACTTTGTTGTGGGAACCCGGTCTACCTCGCGTTTTTCCGGACAAAACAGTGTGAAAGGCATGAGGATTGGGGAGTGCACATGCCATGGGCATAGGAGCAGGGCACAGTTAGAAGAAAGATTATTTTTGTAATGACATTGCTTTTTTACCTTTGAAATGGTTTGACAATAAATCTTGCATGGGGCAAGCGCAGTCCTGTTTCTGTCTATACCAACCTGGAACAGATGTGAGACAAGCAGGTACTGATCAAGAAAAGCATGCACCTTCTTGGATTGATTAACTGACTCAGTAGTGTCTTGCAAAGACAGATGTGTACTCACGCCTAACGAGATTAACTTGAAATGTTTTTTTTGAGATTAACTTGAAATGTTTCTTTTTTTCCTTTACATCTATTGGTCTAACAGAACTGATGAACACCAATATTTACAAGCAGGGTTTTTTTTTTGTTCTTGAAGAATGAACATCTGCTTTGGAGATCTCCTTATAATTCTATATCTATTGTTGCTAATGCAATCCTAAATTGTATTAACAGAGAGATACAATCAAGTTCAAGGGAGGCACTAATACCACTCTATAAAGCCTTAGGAAGACCACATCTAGAGTACTGCATCCAGTTTTGTTCACCACGTTACAAAAAAGATGTTGAGACTAGAAAAAGTACACAGAAGAGCAACCAGGACAATTGGAGGACTGGAGACTAAAACATTTGAAGAACGGTTACAGGAACTGGGTTTGACTAGTCTAGTAAAGAGAAGGACCAGGGGAGACATGATAGCAGTCTTCCAATATTTGAGGGGCTGCCACAGGGAGGAAGGGGTCAAGCTATTTTCTAAAGTGCCTGCAGGCCAGACAAGGAATAATGGATGGAAACTGAGCAAGGAGAGATTTAACCTGGAAATAAGGAGAAACTTTCTGACAGAGAGAACAATCAACCAATGGAACAGCTTGCCTTCAGAAGTTGTGGGAGCGCCATCACTTGAGACTTTAAAGAAGGGATTGGACTGCCATTTGTCAGAAATGGTGTCGGGTCTCCCGCTTGGGCATGGGGTTGGACTAGATGACCTACAAGGTCCCTTCCAACTCTGATTATGTTATCTGTTATCTATGTAAGATTATTGTTTTCTTGACTGGGTGAAACGGTCCATCATTGGGTAACAAGATACCTCAAATAGGCCAAAATCTGAGACCCATGTCTCCCATGGGAATAAAATTTGTGAAAGTTGTATTTTCTTCAGTGCTACTGAGTGATGCTACATTGTTGGGACTCTTGCTGTCGTCAAATGAGCTTCATTTCACTAACAGTTTCCCAGGCAATCTGGTAATCCCTTGCTTCATCCCTCACCCGGCAGCAAAGAATTAATTCATCATGTGGGTCTTAAAGAAGCAACAACTTTAAAGTGCAAAAGTGAATGGCTTGGATATTTTTACTGCATTATGTGCCCCTTCTCAGGCACAAAAAATGAACGTAAAAGGCTGACCATGGTTTTGAATTTGGGTCTTTCTGGAACCAGTCTAATACCCTAATTCAGTGTGTGTCAACTATGCCAACTTTAAGACATGTGAACTTGTATTCCCAGAATTCCTAGCCAACTGTGCTGACAGGAATTCTGGGAGATGAAGTCCACATAACTAAAAGTTACTAAGGTTGAGAAACATTGATTTTGCTCTCGGGACCCCCTATCACTTTAAAAAATTACTGTCTGGAGAACTCCAAAAGAACTGCTATATGTATGAGTTACGTTTATCGGTATCAGTATTTATTAGCCATATTCTCAGTACATGTATTTATCAAATGCTATTTCTTGTCATTTCCTTGTGATCAACATTTCATTGATGAATACATGCAATTTGATAAGACATCTGTGATCATAGTCAGTAAACTATTTGGGGGAACTTCGCACTCTTGTGTGATTCACATCCTTGAATGTGGCCTCACTGTAAAAGCATTTAATGTAGTGTGAGATACGATGAAAAGACAATCCAAATTTAGGTTTAGTGAATTGAGCAGTTCTCATTTCTTTCAGAAATGGGTCAAAAATGAAAAAAGCAAATTCCCAGTCCCATTTTGTGCTCTTTGTGCTGACAACCATGAGAAATTTGTGCTCTTCTCAATTCTCTTTGTTCCCATACACACGTTAAGAACACTGCAAAGTTTGTCTGAAATGAGGTTCCTACATGGCAGTCTCCGGGCTTTGAGAGCCAGCACCAGAGAGCTTGCATTGTGGTGCCAAGAGCAAGATGGTGTTCTCCCACCTGAGGTCCAGACCAGAGGTGATATTCAGCAGGTTCTGACCAGTCCTGGA
The DNA here is from genome assembly GCA_004320025.1 of Laticauda laticaudata. Classification (NCBI taxonomy): domain Eukaryota; kingdom Metazoa; phylum Chordata; class Lepidosauria; order Squamata; family Elapidae; genus Laticauda; species Laticauda laticaudata. The sequence continues at coordinate 21,745 of BHFT01054931.1, forward strand.
GAACCAGTAGTGGAAATTTGCAATAGTTTGGAGAACCAGGAAATTCTGACTGTCCCCGCCTCCATCTATTCTCTGCCTCCCGAGTCCCAGCTGACTGGCTGGGTCTTCTTTTGTTGCCCTGCACAGGAGAACGGAGCTGGAAAGCAGGTTAGTGGGGTGAGGAGGAAATGGGGATTTTGCAATAACCTTCCCTTGGAGTGGGGAGGGAATGGAACCTGCTTCACTGTACTTGAAAAATGCAGGCTAGTACTCCTCCACAGATCTCTGCTCCAAAGCCTCATCCAATATGGCTGCTTCTCTCTACCTACTGTAAAAGTTGTCAGGGTCAGCCCTATTGTAAAATGGCAGGAAGCATTGTTTCATATGGCAGACACCTTCAGTGTGACACTCGGCAAAGTTGCTGGCTGCAGAAGTTAAAAAATTGTGAATTGAAGAAGCCTCTTGGGTGAGAAGCGAAACATCTTCAGAGAAAAACCAGAAAGTTTTTTTGCCTCTTGAAAAAAGCACCTTTGGGGCAGAAGTTTAAAGTTAAATTTGTCATATATCTTTTCAGAGACATTTCTCTCTCTCTGTTGCATACTGCTTCAGCAAATGATCTGGAAAGCATTTTTTTAACATAATGTACATTTTGCATCAACATTTTGCTGGATTTCTTTGGAAAGAAAAAAATTAAACCATGCTAGCATTTATCATGAGATTAAGATATATTAGTGTCTTAAAATATATATGAAAAGAGTTTTGAGGGTGAGGAACAGAATGGCTGGTAGGGAGAACAGGGTAGGGCAATGTATTGCACTGATGTCAGGGAATGGGAACTATGGTGGGAGACAAGGGGCAAGCACCTCAGTGTTAGTACCAATTTTGTGTTCCAGCGTCTTGCACTCAACCCATTGACTGGCTGTGAAGGCCTGGGTTTTAGGCTGCTGCTTTTAAATGCCAAGTCAGTCCTTTCCTGACCAACAGACCTTGCTCACAATCACCCACTCTAGTCATCTCCCATCTTGACTACTGCATGGAGTAGCTCTACATGGAGTTGCCTTTGAAAAGTATTGGGAAGCTTTCATTGGATAAAAATGTGGTAGGTCGTATAGTTCTCTGCAAATTTAGATTTGCATACGTCAACTTTCTTGTGGGAGCTGTATTGGTTGCTGATTTGCTTCCATGTACAATCCAAGGTACTGGTTGTCACCTTTAAAGTCCCACATGGCTTAGGGCCAGGTTATTTGAAGGGATGACTTTTCCTGGTTACATCTACCTGATCCATCGGAATGAAGGCCCAGCTAGTGGGACCAAGAAGGCTTTCTCTATGATAGCTCCCTCCCTGAAAAAATAAGACTGGCCCCTATCTTGCTACTCTTTCAGAAGTCCCTGAAGACACAGTTTGCCAGCAAGCCTGGGGAATCCAGGATGATACTGAGTATATCAAGTGCTTTGTCTGATTGTTCCAGTCAGTGGGATGAGGGTATATTAGGTTTTGGATTTGGGGTCTTATTTCTATAAGCCATATACTTTTTCTAAGTAAAAAAATAAATAAATATTACTACTAGAAACAACTGGGGTTGAGGACAATTCGCTGCAGCCAACTCACCAGCCAATTCTCTGTGGAACAACTCGCTGCGGGACAAAAGTTACTCTAATATGAAAGAAATGGTGGAATTGAATCATAAAAGAAAGGATACAAAAGAAGGGACAGACTGAAGTGTGAATGGCAAAAATTAAAATATTTTATTTTCAATAATTAAATAGAATTGTTGAACTGTCCCGCAGTGAGTGTTTCACAGCAAGTTGGCCATAGTGAGTTGGCTGTGGCAAGTTGTCCATTTCCCAACAATTGAAGCATCTCATGTAATTAATTTCCAAAACATTTCACCAGTTTTTAAAGATGTTGAAATATAAAAGTATTCTGTCTCCTTGAGCATTTATATTCAATATTATAAGATAAAGAACAGGGCAGCTTTGAAAGAAGAGTTTTTTTTAAAGGTAACATTGAATAAGTTAATCAGCTAATAACAATTTATGCTTTGTGTTGAAGGAAATTCATACAACTAGTGTATTATTCATAGATGAATATAAATTAGCCATATTTGGACTAGCGGATTAGTTATGGTTTCATTGCTTTTGGATTTATGGTTCCAGAAAACTTCAGTCTCTGCAAGGGAAAAACATCAAATTTCATGGTCAGATCTAAGGTAGCCAATTGTTCTTGCCAAACAGCCTGTAGCTCAAAACAAGTTACAACAGGTTTTCCATTACAGCACAACCACTTTTTGAAATCAATTATCTTTCTTCTTTAGAGTGCAGTTTTCCATTTGTTTTATTAGTGTGTGTAAACTCACTGCAAAACAACTGAAGCCCTCCCTTCTTTTCCCACCAAGGTAGGCAACTGGAGACGTCTCTCTTATTATTTCTCCATTCAGAAATGAAATGAAACCCGACAGGAATCATGCCACAAGAAGGTCAAGCAATCCAGTATCTCTGTCGGTGGCAATTAAATTATAGCCGTGAGAACTTCGGAACCATTTGGCAAAGTGGCATTTCTTCACTGAAGGTTGAAAATTAACATCTTTTCTTTCTGCAGCCAGTCCTGTGTTTGCCAAAGTGAGCACTACCATTTATACTTATAGTACATTCTGCCCAAACTCATGCAACTAATTTCTGATTGAAGAGGCTGGGTTCAGTCTCTAAATTATATAGTATAATTAGAGATTGGCTTTTTAATGAGTTACAACAACTCAAGTAAAAAGCTCCTAGTTACCTCCTACCCCCTGCCTTCCTCCCAGCATTTTCAATAAGAGAAAGCTCATTCCAAAACAACAAAGTGCCATAGCAGTGGGTGGTTCAAACAGAACACTCTTTTCATCCAGTTGGACAATTACAACAATTTTGTCTACTCTGACCAGCATTATATCTCAGGTTCTTTGACATAACAGTTTTTTTCCATCACCTTAAGAGAATTTTTACAGAAGGTAATAAATATATAATAAATGGGAAAATCTTGATTTACTTGTACAGTTTCCAAACCAACAGGCTGTTGGAGAGAAATTATGGAAAGGAACTCGGGGTTCTGTCCAAATGGAATGGAGTGGGATCAAATCTGGTGTGGAGAGAGAAGCTGGGAAAAGGTTTTGGAAATAGGCTGGATCAAGCTGTGAGCTATGGAGGAAAAGAAAAAGAAAAACCAGAAAAATGTTTCTCGAGTACCTACCTCTGTGGGAGAGGCAGCTGAGTATGGTGTTGACTTCTCCATTACATGCCTTCTTTCTCCTGGTGACCCAGAGTTGGACGTATAATGGAGAAGTCAGCAGACCACTCCTTGGGCTTCTAGCATATGCAGATGCATCAGAGGAGGTGAAAACAGAAATACAAAGTCCCTGGAGGGTCACAAATGTGAATTTAATAAATAAACATACAGATTACATTACTTTCTACAAAGAAAGATCAAACACCCTGCACAGCCACTGGCGGTAAAAGGTTGGAAAGATTTCTGGATGCCATGTTCTGTATTTTATTTCCTTAAAACAGTATTTTCATTCTGATCTAGATTCTAGGAAAACAATACATTTGGTAACAAATGCCTATCCAGTTGCATTTTCTTCAGCATACACATTTTTTCACTGCATATGCAGTTAGTATATTTACATCGTATAAAAATGTGACCATCGCTCTTCATGAAGCTAGAAAATCTTCTTGAATGCTGTGACTTCCATCACCCCATCTTTCTAGGCATATCTAAAATCCAACGCAGAGTATTCCCCCATCTCTTGACCAGGGATCAAGAGGGTCATGGCAGAAGGTGGGACAATCTGTTCTGCTGCTAGACGCCGCTTTGAGTGTTTTCTCTCCCAACATTTTTGAGATTTCTGAGTAAGATGAGATATAATTTGACCCCTTCCCTGGATGCCTTCTCTCTGTTCCTTGGGAGGCAACCCTGGCATCACACCCTGGCTTTGAACAAATCATGATCTGAATCAAGAGTCAGATAAAGTGAAGAGATGCCCAAGCTGAAGCAGATCAAATTATACAACCACTAAATCTTGTTTAGAACTGCAGAAACTCACAAAACAGATTTCAGATTCCACTCCATGTAATTGCAAAAATGGATACATTTCTTTCAAGCTTTCTGTGTAAGAAAATCATCCGATGTGTTATGTTTAATATCACAGTGGTTTTACCAGAGATTTATAGTCGGGGCTTTGCAGTGTTCAGTGTTCTTTGCCAGTTTTCTCTGGGGAGCAAGAGAAATAGGATCTATTGATTATTTTTCATTATCTCTAACTTCTACAATTATGAAATTTTAACGCCCATGTTTTCTAATAAATTTCACCCAATTGTAAAAATTGTTTTCCAAAGAGGTGGTCCTACCACCAAATTGCTTGGCATTTCCATGACAATGAAAGGCCTTATAATACTGTGACATTTTAAAATTCTGGAGGCAGTTGGTTTTCATTGTTTTATATGTTTCTTATTCTGAACTATTTGGCTGTGTTTTCATGCCATCCAATTTAAATATTTATTTAAACTACATTCACATTCTAAAGCTTTCTAATTGTTACTTTTTCTGTTCTTGGAACGACAAGTAGTTGAAGCTAGATGAAGGCAGAGATTAGTGTGCACTATATAGTGGAATAGTTGGATAAATAGAATCTGCATCCATTTGGTGATGTATTTACATGCTTTAACTGTAGAACTGGATTGTTTCTCCTATTCTATTAGATTTGTATTCTCAGCCGATTAGAGAAAAGTAATCCCAAATTGCTTTCCTTCTGTAGTTGCTCAGATATCATGACAGATGATGAAAAAAACTGATGTGATACCACTGGATTACTGCATAAGGTGTTTTGTTTGTTATAGTTTATAAAAATATTAGTATAGATTTTCTAGCATTCCCCACTTAATTCTGAGACTCATTTTAGATGTATATATAAAGAGCACTAATTATACAATTTTCTGGCATGATTACTATATACAAACCTAGCTAGTGTAGGCAGAAAGAATGATGTATTGTCATATTAGCAAAAAAGCAGCTGTATCAGTGAAGAGGTAAATTATGGCACTTCTCCATTTTTGTATTATGTAATTTTCTTGACAGCAATTCATTGCCCCATGCAGAGCAATACAATGCAATTCACTGTATAGAAAAATTTTTAAAATATTGAAGCCTTCATGAAAATGTAATCTGATCAAAACTTTTTTTAAATGATCAAAAGTTGATAGTTTTCACAATTATAATTCAACATAATGATTCATGAATAAAAATAATACCATTGTTTTTCTCTGAAAACACCATGGGTTATTTAAAAGTAAACTAAAAATATTCCATTATTTGCAATGCATATCTACAATTTATTGCTTGATCAGAACTACAGTCACAAACAAATTTTCAACACAGAAATTCTACAATGTTAGAAATACACACTCATAGAACTAGTTTATTGACAATGTTTCTAAAGTAAATTTGAACTGGATAAATTGTCACCAATACCTATTTCCTTAAGTGAAGCTCATTCCCCCCCCAACCATATGCAGAATTTCCTGAATGTCAAAAACATATTTTAAAAATTAACAGACATAAAACAGTTTGCTTTTATGAACACTGAAAAATAACTGCACAAAAGTCTGTGTTCAATTACAGCTTATCTATTTTCAAATGCATTATGGCTGCTGTAGGCCACTGTGACTTTTGCTTGAGATCTCCTCAAGCTATACCTGATCCACAGTTCAATGACTTGAAAATTTATATCCACTGCCAAACAAATATCCAGGATCTTCAGTCCAGCCCAGAGCTGGATTGTGAGTGCTTCATGTCAATTTATATAGATTCCAAATATATTTCCAAATATATGTTCTATGAGTCTGTCTTTGCAAAAAATCCTTTCCCAATATCTGCTTAGCTACCAAATTTAGAAAAAGAGGTGGGCAGAAGTTATTGAAGCTTAGTCTGGCGAGTCAAATTCATGCTGGTCTCTGAATGAGGATAGGAATGCTGAATTATACACCTATTTTGAGATATGCAGTTCATGTATGCATGGACCTGCTCTTCGGTACCACCTTAGAACAAGATGGGATACCTGTTATTTCCCAGATGTTCCCATACTGTCCAATTGTTACTATCTATCCTCATTGGCCATATTAGCTTTGGGGACACACCCATCATCAGCAACAGGAGTGCACTCCAGAAGTATTCATTGCTATTTTCCAAGGTTTGGAATATGGATTTACAGCTGCTTTTAGAAAAAAGAAATTCCTCTGAACTCACTGATGGTATTGTTGCGACACATCATAGACATAAGCACTCTAGCTTTGCGACTAAACATGTTTTAAATAAAGAAATCCATATATAATGTTATAAAGTAGGTGCCAGGGGATTTCTGTTTTATTATTTTTCATTTTGATACTAGAAACAAACATGGTAACAATCAATCTAAATAGGCATTATCCAGCCAAAATTAAGCACCTTTAGGTTCTACTGATTTAAGGGAGAACAATAAGCACTTAAACTGATTCAGAAGTATATAACTTCAGATGTATATCATCTACACTGTTTTTTTTAACTGGAAAACTTGCCCATCAGAGTTTCTAGGTAATATTTAGCTAAGTACAGTAATTAATTTCAAATTTAACATTCAAGGCAACAGGTGAGAAGAACTACATTTAAATTCAAATGTTTTTGAACATAATTATTAAGCAGTTACAAACATTAAGATGAATCTTAGCATTATACAGCACGTTGCTACACATCATTTATTATGGATGAAGTAGTAATTAACATATCTGATTATTACAGCAGCAAAAATCTACAACTGTTCTGCGCCATGGAATAAGTTCTGAAGCAGCATTTTTAGTTTTAAAGAGAAAAGGCAAAAAAGCCATAAATTATATATTTTAAGAATTCTTTTGAGGCATCCATTAAATTTCTGTGCTTTACTCTTGACAATGTATACCCACACAATCCTGCATTTATATATAGTCTTCAATAATTATGCAGGTAACTGTGAAGTAGGTTTTATGCAGTAGATCTATGCAATTGTGATTAAAGTGCAAAATATTTGGTACAAAATCTTAATGATTACTGTAACTTGTTTCGATGGACACTGGAGAACTGAGACTGGATCTTCCATTGATGGCAATAGTGTTTGATGGAGGTGCAACCTGGAAAAGAAAATATTGTCAGGATCATAGAAAAAAACTAAGCCTGGATACCATCCATCCGCCATTTCAACATACATCTGTTTTAAAAGCTATCCCCCTGAGCAACATCTAATTATCAGGATGAGATGTCTACTCGGACCCCATTCAATAAAGAAGTGTATATAGGTTTGATAAAGGGAGTAATGTGATGTGGTCAGCGAAGGCTGAGAAGATTTGGGTTCAAATACTAATCAATCTTGACATTCAGTGGGTGTCTCTGGACAGATATTTTGTTTTACCAAACAGCGCAAATTGGTAGAACAAGACGAGATGGAAGAAGCATATCTCCAAGGTTAAAAAACAGGAGACAAAGATGTTAAAATATGAAAATACAAAATCAAACAGAATTGAGGAATAGGTTTTAAGATCAAAAAGACAATAAAATATTTGGGTATTGCCATGACAATTATGAACTGTATATTCAAAATAGTTATGTTAAAATATAGAGTGAAATTAAAAAGATATGTTAAAGATGGAACAAAATATAAATGTCTTTTTTTGAGGAGAATTTCTGTGATTAGGGTGACGGTTTTATCTGGAATGTTATTTTTATTTTAGACAATATTTGTCTTGACAACTGATGTATTATTTAAACAATGGCAAAAGAATCTAAATTTGTATGGTGGGAAAAAAAAACAAGTTAAATATAAGGTATCATGTTTCTCATAAAAGAAGGCCAGGTCTTCTTTTTTTTTTTGAGCCCCGAAAAAACAGCTAGGCTGTCTTTAATTAAAGAGGCCGTGACTTATTTCCCCCCCTTGAGCTCCTCGCCTAGAGCACCCCAAGGGCAGCCATGCCTCGCCACCAGCAGCTCCTAACAGGCGATCAGCCTGGAGTACGGAGAGCTCCCTACTCCCGCCAAGCATCTTTGCTGCAGACTCGAGATCTTCAGCGCTCACCGCTGCTGCTTCCTCCACCGTCATTGCTTTCCCTTCTGCCTGTGCCGCCACTGTGTTTGGAGCTGCTGCTTCCGCATTTGCAGTGCCGCCTTCACATTTGTAGCTGCCGCCGCTGTTTGGAACACTGCCACTGCTGCTCCAAACACGCTCCAAATGGTGGCAGCAGCTCCAAACAGCTGGTGGCAAACCATGGCTGCCCGTGGGGTGCTCCGAACGGCAAGTTCCCCCCTGCCCTTCCCCCCATTTTGCATCTTTTAAAATAGGCCTAAATTTGGAGGGAGGGGCTTAATTTCATTTTATGCCTAAAAAGCATGCCTGGTCTTCCTATTGGCGGGGCACTTTATTGGAGAAACACAGTATTACAAGAGTACAAAGGAAAGAGGAAAATTGGGTTTACCTGACTTGAAATTACATTTTATTTATTTATTAGATTTATATGTCACATACCCCACTACTGTAATTATACTTTTCTGCTTGTTGGTCAGTTTGGATGAAAGAATGGATATTGCCAGGGGTGGGATCCTAGCATTACAACCAGTTCGATGAGTACGCATTTTGCATGTGTGCACACTGTTGACAAATCACTGGCTCCTGCAAGCTTTCACCTTTTCCTGCTGATGCGCAGCACAGCTGAGTGCCACGCAAAGCAGCTGAGCTGGAAAAGGCAGGGAATAAAGATCAGCCTAGATCCCGGGCGGGTAGGTGGGCCAAGTAGAAGACCAGAAGATTGTCACAGTGAACTGGTTTGTTCTCAACTGCTCTTCGGAGCTACCAGTTCAGTAGAACCGGGCCGAACCAGTAGCATCCCACCCCTGGATATTGCTGAGAAATAGAAGGCCACTTGAGTTAGAAGGATGTGATCAACTGGCTTGGGGACCACAGAGCCCATCGAGTGGCTCATCTTATAATAGTTGCTGAGATGGGGGGTGGGCAATTATAGTTTTTTGTATTGCGGTTTTATCCTTGTAAGCTGCCCAGTGTCATGGACAGTGAGTTGAGCAGCCATATACATTTTCTTAAATAAAATGAGCTCAGATTTGGGTGGCATCAAGATCTGCAATAGGATTAGGCTAAAGTTGATATAGCTTTTAAAAACCATGATGTCAGGTATGCCATTTTGAGAACATGGAATAACTCAAACTCAGATTGTGCATATAATTACTTCTGTGGTCTCAATATTTTATAGCATTTTATAGACATAATTATTTTTAAAATAAGCAAACATAAATGGTTAATTTATTATGATATGTTATTTTTTTCAAGAAAATGTAAAATAAAATCAAGAAAGATTTAGTAGCAACGAGAGAAACTTGTCAATAGCTTTTTTTATGCATAATGATCAGAATATTTTAATTTAGAAAAAAAATGTGATATTGTAAGTCTCATTTTGAAATATACTATATATAAAAGATGAACATGTTATTGCAAAATTTATAAATTTTGACTGAAATTTGAAATAAAATAAATTAAAGAATGTATTTATAACATAGGCTAAAATACAATATACAAATAAAACCATGGGAAAATATATAGTTTGAAAGGATTGAAATTTATATTATGTTCTAAACTTAAAGGGAATTTTTTATAAAATGATGTATCACTGGTATATATCATCAGAGAACTTGTCTAGATAGGTAGATAAATAGAATTCTTTATTGGCCAAGTGAGATTGGACACACAGGGAATTTGTCTTGGTGCAAATGTTCTCAGTGTACATAAAAGAAAAGATACATTCGTTAAGAATCAAGCATCATAAGGTACAACACTTAATGATAGAATATACAAAGGTATTTTTATTTATGTTGGAAATGGAAAAGGGACATGCTATCATTTTGGTAAATATATAAAAAAGGCAAAAAATTTTGACTGTCTGAACACTTCTGACATTTTTGGAATGAAACAGGAAAAAGTGATTCCTGGCTTTGATTAGAAAAAAATAAGAAGTAGCTTTTCTTTTTGTAACTGTAGAATAAATGGTAGTTTTATAATTGTATTTATATTTGCTGCAAGAAAATCCTATTACATTGCTATTTCTTTTTATTCTTTGTGTTTCTTTTTTTCCTTTATTTTCTTTATATTAATTTTTGTTTTCATCTATTCAAAATACTTAATAAAAATCATATAAAAGAAGTAATATCTCCCTGCTTCTCAAAGAGCATGGGACAAAAAGCAAGCAAGCAAATAAGCCACCTACAGACTGCATCAGTTTGAAACAGTTTTCCTGTTAATTAATATTACATTAATTTGAAGATCATGAATTGGAAGAGAGCTCTTTATGGACACACAAGTACACTTAATTGATTTGGAACTTATCTTCTTGCTATTTAGAAATTTGTTAAAATTTATTCATCCAGCACCTTAGCCATTACAGCAAAAAAAAATTTTATTTTACATTACATTAAAGCAATACTCTGACTCATCTCAGGGTAAAAATTAGTGGATTCTGCCCACCGTGAACTATTTTACTTCTATCATTCCCCAAAACCTTATTTCAGCCCCAACTTAACAACAGTCATGGGGCTTAGGAAAAAAAAATGTAACAGCTCCTGCAAGGCTGCAATCAGTGAATGAAGTCAACAGATACATGAATGAGATATACATTTTGCTTTTTAAAAAGAAGATTTTTAAATTATCTTAAACATTATCTTAATGGGAAGTCACATGATGGAAACATTCTGGAGAGATAAATAGCTACAAGCTTTGCCCTCTTTTGACCCATTTGATTAGCAATTAATGAGGGCTTAATTCAACAGAAATAGAGCTGCAGCACAAAAGGCCACAGAGTTTGGCTCTATACCCAAACAAGTTATTAAATGGGGGAAAATGTTTGGCTGACAGAAGAAACAGGGTTGTTGTTTTTTTTGGCCTCATTTCTTAAATACTTGGCAGTTAGTGAGAGCACCTGATAGACCTTTTACCTATATACGTCTTACATATATTTTTGCCACCAAAAAAGGCATTTTCGGGAGGGGATGTCGTCCACTGACTCATCTCACTTGTGTGCATCGTCCCCAGCCTCCCTTTTGCTGTCAGAGGCCTTCAGGAACTTCTTCTGCAGCCAACAAGGCTGTCCTGAAGGCCTCTGAAGTCAATAACAGAGCTCCAGATTGATTCAGAACTCTATTATCAGCTGCAGAGGCCTCAGGAAAGCCTTGCTGGTTGTTGAAAACATGGGCCAAGGCAGGCCTCGGGGGGGGGGGGGNNNNGGGGGGGGGGGGGTGAGGCCTGGCTGCAACTGTCCAAAAGTAAGTAGTAGGGCAGCTCCATCACCCCCCATCCCCACCCTAGCTTAATTTTTACCCATGCACTCTGGAGTCGGCAGGGTCCTGATTAGGGCTTATTTTGGGGATAAGGATTATATTGGGCACGCATGTAAAAATCAAGCTTTCGGGGTAGGTAGTATATTTGGGGAAACACAGTAGGTCTAGGAGGTTAACCAGATCAAAGTCAGAAACAACAGTTTTGAACACAGATCTATTTCCTATTGGCGTATTTAAAAAAAAAATACCCCAGGTTCACAAGATTCGCTCATCAATAATCATATTCTGACTATTACACTGACTTTGAAAGAAGCCCTCTAAATCCCCTGCTGTTGATTTAATGCTGAGCGGGAGAAGGGAGGACAGCGACTCACCCGCCTCAATTTGGCAGCAGCCTCTCCAGAGCGGATTGCAGCCAGCAAGCTCTGGTGGATCTGTTCTGGGTCAGGGCGCTGGACTGCTGCAGCAATACTTCTCTCACAGATAGCGGTGGCTGGATGGTTGAATAAAGGGGGTGCCTGCCTGTTTTGCTCATAGCTTGCATCGTTAGTCTTCTGCTGGGTTAAAACATGGCCCAAGTAAGGTTAGTGGAGTGTGTTACCATCATTCTGAGCACATGTTCAAAGAGCTATAGGTTTCTAACTACAAAGCATTGTAACACCTAACACATTTATGAAGCTTTCATGGATCCAGAATAATAAATCATTCATTTATTATTATTGGAGGGGGAGGGATTAAGGTTACCACAAAATTCAGGTAATACACATGACTGTCTAATGTTGGACAAATAACTCACTCAAATATTCCGGTATGAAGAGATAGAACTGGGGATAGGAGAGAGGCAATGCCATTATGAATGTATGTTAAATATAAGTTTTACCTTGTCTGTCAGGATTTGCTGAGTTGTTGGACTTGGTATAGGTGAATGATCCTTTACTTCGGTGCTGGATGCTGATGTGCTAAGGTCAAGAGAAGATTGTTCTTTTAATGGCCTGGTTGTATCGGCACATGTTTTACTGAAGGACTGTGATCTTTTAACTGCTGATGATACAGCAAGAGCAAAAGGTGAAGGTTTAGGAGAAGAGTATGGCTGAGGCAAAACAAAAGTCCGCAAAGTTTTCAAATGTAATGGAGAAAACTGGGTTGAAGGAGAATGCAATGGTTGAGATACTTTTACATGAGAAGTAGCGACTTTTCTTTCTTCATTACATCCGTTTTCAGTAGTTTCCTCAGGTAACTGAGAAGGAACAGTAATTGACTTAGGTAGTGGAGTGCAATGTTGATCTGGAGATGCCACCTTTTTTTCTGTATCTGCAGTCTTAGCTTCATTCTGAATAGGGCTGCTTAGAGAGCCACCTCTTGCAATTGCAGAAGTTACATAATGATCTGTGGTTCTCCTCTGTATCTGCAAATAAAAATTGCTTGGCCTTATTGGGGGACTCAAAATTTTTGGTTTTCCTTGCACTGCAGGTGGAGAACTTTTGCTTCCTGAATTTAGAATTAAGGGAGGAATTGGGTGGTCTTGATGAGGCTTGGGATGTTCTATCTCCATTTTCTGGCCTTTGGCATTGGAAAAGGAAACTGGTCTATGATCAGCATCCGGGTATGTTTTAGGCGGGAGATCCCTCCCTACCTCAGGTAATGTAACTTCATTCTTAAAATCAGGTTCTGCTTTTGAGGTATTAGCAGCCTCTGTTTGTGTACCAAATTCTTGGAAGTTTTCATTCTTGGGAGATACCACAACTTCTTGGTATTCCACATGATCCAATTCCCAATTCTTTGCTGTTTCCAAACTCTTGGGAGGTACTATTTTGTAAGTAGTCATTCCAACTTTGGGTATGTAGTCTCTGGTAATTTCATTGGAAGGCTTAGGTTTAGGCTTTGAATCATGTCTATAAACTGGGTACGTTCTTGTAGAAGAACTAACTGGGCTTCTGACAATTGTTTCCGGGAGAACTTGGTTATCATTTACAAATGCATTATCATGGGTGCCATTAGGATTCACACTGTTTTGGTTGGCTTGTCCTATGGTCTTATTCATCATATTCAGGGCTCCTGAGGAATGTTTTTTCTGTACTGGGTTGTGTACATGAGTTGAATTTTTGTGAGGGCTCAGTGCACGACCCTGATGATTGCTGTTTTCACTTAATGCAGTCTGACCAAAATTATCTTCAGATGGGGTCTGAATTGCAACATCCTGAGTCTTTATTAGATCTACATTGATCTGATGACATTTTTGATCATTCACTCCATTTAGAGAGGTATCATCCAGTGTCTCAGGCTTGTTACTTTTTCCTATTTCTTCCTTACTGAGTTTATTAGAAGGCAGAGGACATGTTGGTTCTTTATGACCTTTTTAAAAAGGGAAACACAATTTTGACATAAGCACAGAGAAGAAAAAATATTTGAATCTTGTATAACTCTTCATTAAAACAGTACTAAGCATAATAATTCCCTTAATATAAATTTCATTGATTATATCGAACTGCCATTTGTTGGGCTGATTTCACAATCCATGCTTGGCAGTCCCAAAATAGTTTATTAATACTATAAGTAATACTAGTACTAAAACTATATTAGTGTAGTACTAATACGCATAACTGTATTAATAATGTATTAGTATAGCACTAATACTGGTAACTTCAGGAAGGACTTCATGATTGCTGATTTATATGGCTTGAGAATGACCACAAGGAGAATCAGAATAATTCCTCTGTGTCACTAAACTTCATTAGCATTCCCAGAAAGTTAGAGAGAAAATTCCCTTGCATGAGCAATTCACAGAAAAAACTGCAAGGATTGTCTCTTGATTTTCAAGACATTACATGAAGGATAAGATCATAATTCTTATAAAGAGTAACTCACCATTATTTGTGTTTGCCTGTAATGTTCCAAGTGTGGTACCATTGGGAATGCTAATTCTTTCTCTCAGTATTTCATTATCTTGGGCACTGTGAAACAAGACAGAAACACTTGGGAGAGGACTATTGAGAAACAGATGAAACAAAACAATCTGTTTTGACAGAAAAAGAGCCAAAGGCAGAGTAGAATATAGGTAGTCCTCAAGTTACAACAATACTGAATGAGGTGGACTTACAATGGATCCTTGGAGTTCTAGCCACTGCAGCATCCCTGCAGTCACGTGATAGTGATCCTGGTGCTTGGCACCCAGCTTGCAATTATGATGTAGCACTGAGCCATGTTCATGTGATTGTGATTTCCATTGTTTTCTGCTGGCTTCCCACAAGTAAAGTCCAGCAGGAAATTGAAACCCACTGTCACACGAGGTCCTTGTTTAGTGACCCATATGGTCCTCATTTCATGACAGCAGCAGGTCTGCTAGAATTACTGTCACTAAGCAACACATGCTATGCTTTCCAACTATGTCACTTAACAATGCAGTTCCCAGTCCCAATAGTCCCATAATTACCCGGTGGTAGGTAGGTAGGTAATTAATTAATCAACCCTAGAACTACCTGTAATGATAATATGGTTCATAAAATAATAATTTGGTCTATATGATAAAATCTACACATAAATTCAGCTTATGACTCAAGAACTAAAGAAAAAAAATTAAAGAAAACAATGAAAATGAAAGGACTTTAAAGACTAATATATTTTTATAGTGTAGGTTTTTATGGGTTGCACTTATTCTAGCTGGCAGGTATCCAAGGATATTGAAAAGACAAATATTGTTAGAGAATATCAAGAAAAGAAAGAAAGTATGGCCTGCAATAGTTACATTAATCTTTAAATTTAAGTAAAATAAGCATAAATAAGCAGTGCTCATTGAAGCCCAAGCCTTCTGGTATGGATAAGCTAATCAATCATTTACAGTATGATAAAATTTTATTTTGAGGACACAGGTGACAGAATCAAACTTCTAGAAAGCTTAAACCTGAATCTCCCCTGACCAAATCTTTAGGTAGCAGTTGTGACTACCCATGTCCTAAGAGAAAAGTAAAAATGCCCAGCCCTGAAACCTTGTACTTTCAACTCCTGAAGGTTATTACTTAAACACATTTCTTTTAGCTTCTTAAGAATGTAAACTGCATTGGGCAACTTGGCAGAAATTCAGTATATAAATGTAAAAGTAGATAATCTTATATAATTATATAAATATATAAATGTAATATAAATATAAATGTAACAGTATATAATTGTGCATCTTCAGCGTTTAGTCATGCCGGCTACATGACCATGGAGACATCTTTGGACAGTGCTGGCTCTTCAGCTTTGTAACAAAGATGAGCACCGCCCCCTAGAGTCGGAAACGACTAGCAGGTATGTGCGAGGGGAACCTTTACCTTTATATCATCTTAAATTTTGTTGACATTTTAGAAATAAAATAGAGCAAGAATTGTATATTCTGGGGACCAAAGCCATTTCGTTGCCAGGAGTTGCAGATAAGTTTTATTTTTTGAACTTTTTGTGGATTTGGGTCTCAGCAGGCCACAGGAGGTGTGATGATGATAAAGGAGATACACTTGAGATTTTTGGCATGTTTTAGAAAGAAGAGCTGTGTTTTGCTATATAGACAGATGTAGCCTTTGACCATTCATTCAATGATCATTCTAAGTACCACTGTATTGTCGGAATGATGGCTGTGACTGGTCCTTGGAGCTCCAGTCATCTCAGCATTTCTGCAGTCACATGATCACAATCTGAATGCTCAGCAAGCAGCTCCCTGTTACAACCCTGCCACAGCTCCCTTACACACCCTCTGCACCATACTCTCCCTGATCCTCCTTACAACTTCCCCAACTTTGCCAATTCTTACATACACCCTTTCATCTTTGTGCACCCTCCCCAACCCTTCTGTGCATGCCCATGCTCCCCACCTGGTCAGGGTTGCAGTTGGTCAGGGACTTGCAACTTCCTACCAGCTTCCCACTAATTTTGGTTGTGGAAAGCGAACAAAAGGTGCCTCACCTAACCACCATGGGATTTAGTTAATAACTGGAACTGTAGAGATGGCATTGTTAAGCAGTGTACTAATACTTTACAATCGTAGTGCTGAGCAATGGAAATTCTGGTCGCAATTGCTGTCACAAATCTGGGCAAAATAGGTGAATGGAATCCAATGGAAGCTTAAGCATATATTCTAGTGTTTGTTGGGGAAAAAAGTAAAAAACAAAAAAAACATTATAATGTCATCAAAACTCAGAACTGTTTGCTACCAAGCTTCAGTAAGATGATGCTGGGGCTCCCCCTCTTCCCAAATGAACTAAGGAAACATCAGCTGCCAATCTTTGATAAATTCACCAGCCATGACATTTTTTTTTAAAGAGAAGCACTGATTAACCTTTATTTTGCTATATGGGGAATTTTTTATTTTTAGCGCATGGGATCCAGGGATCACTGAGGTAGCTAACTGCCTCTGTGAAAGAAATTTTTTCGGGTGATGTCATCTTTACCCACGGGATAGGCATTTGGGGGAGGCTCCTTTCTTGCCCCTGCATAGTTTATTTGCTCATGGGACTCAAGCCGCCGACCTCAGCGGTATGCAGGCCCAGTGTCTTACCACATGAGCCACTGCGGCCCCCCTTATGAGGCATTAACAGTACTGTACTAGAGAGCATAATTTTTTAATTCTCATTCCAACAATGATAGCAAAAACACTTAAGACTTATATACCACTTCACAGTGCTTTTACAGCCCTCTCTAAGCAGTTTTCAGAGTCAACCTCTATTGCCCCCAACAATCTGGGTCCTCATTTTACCAACCTCAGAAAGATGGAAGGCTGAGTCAACCTTGAGCTGGTCAGAATTGAAGGAATCGAACTCTTGGCAGTGTGAGCAGTTAGCCTGCAATACTGCATTCTAACCACTGCACCACCACGACTACCTGCAGTAATGTGAGATGATAGCACCCATCCTGGATGAATTATTCAGTTTCTTACTCTCATGCATATATACAACCATACTAAACTTAGCTTTACTTACTTATCTCCTACAGTCGTGTTTTCTGTTTTTTCTTCATAAGACTCCTGTGCATTATCTCCAATACTAAAACTTGAATCAGAAGCAGTTTCATGTTTCTGAACATCTAGTGGAACTTCAGAAGCACTGAGAGAATCACTGTATATTTCTTCCTTCTCATCTATCTCCTTTAGGCTATATTCAGAACCCATGTCAGCTGTGCAAAAACAACATCAACACACACACACACAAAGTGTAAACTTTGGAGAGTTTTAGTATACAAAAGTATATTATTATTATTATTATTATTATTATTATTATTATTATTATTATTATTATTATTATTATTTTAAGTTTGAATACTTGCTTACTGATGCATTTGCTATGCTGGCAGAGGAGCTTTGTCCTATTATTTAAAATCACTATAAATAAGGTGGGGACAATGTAATATATGAAACACTTATATATTAATAGAAGATGACAGTTTGGCAAATTTATTTGAAAATACCATTAAAGTAATGTTGCCTTGTTTAATTAAACACATAAGAGAATAAACCAACAGGAACATAGGGAGTTGCTTTATATAGAATTTAATATATTTAGACATTCTGTGGAAGAAAATAGAAAATTATCTAATAGCATTACCATAATCAGAGGAAAAGTCTCTACATAGCTCAGCTTCCCCTAAATTTCATTAATAAAATAGTATCATATGATTTCAGCATAAATGTGTTATATCATGTTAAGACAAATACAAAATCATCTTCTTTTATCAACCCCATAATCTCTTGCAGGGTAGAGTTTGAGCAACTGAATAGAGCTAACAGTGTTTAATGGCTGGATGCCCTTCCAGTCACCAATGTGGAGTTTTGGTCAGCAGATATATTCTTGTTGTACCCAGAGAGAGAAATATCTGCCTCTACCTAGGATCAAACAGCCTCCTGATTGTGAGGTGAGAGCTCTACATCTAGGCCACCGCACCACTCTCAAGACAAATACAATAATGGCATCATCAAGAAGAAAAAGCAATGAATTAATTTAAAGTAGGGCTACAACTCTCAAAGCAAGCACAGGAAGCTGAATAGAATGGAAGGTCCTCCTTTCCTCCCCAAAATATATATTAAACGGCATCATTACTTTCAGAGAGCTCATGTTGAATGAGACTAGTATGTATAATTTAGTAAATTAGTCCCAAGAAGAAAACATGACAGCCACCTACATTTGAGCGACACTTCAGATTCATCTGGAGTATCAGTGTTAACCAAAACTCTACTTTCATCTGCGACTTGCTGGATATTGTTTTGATCATGATTGGTTGGATCAAAGCTGCTTGAAGTACCTGCTGCCATTGGGGTTCTGGTTAGATCAACTACATTGCCTAAGAAGCAGATTAGGAAACAATGTGTGAATTAACTTGATTAATGTGACAATTAAACAAACACAAGAAGGAAAAAAAGCAGAGGGAACAATGTTAGTTAAATCAAAATGTTTTCAGTCATTTTTGGTAATATTAATAGGCCTGCAGCTTTTAGTTAATAGACACAATCTAATTAACACTTTTCTCTGCTCAGCATTGAAAAGAATTGTAAATATCTCTGATCATCAAGGTATCAGTTCAAAAGAGCCTTACCTTTTTCCCTCTTGTACAAACAGAATTACTACTCTTCTAAAATATTGCCTACTGAAATTGCATGTGATTTATTTAAAAACAAAACAAAACTTATTTTTTTCTTTTGAAATTATAATTTATTTATAACCACCCAGGTGCAAATGTAATCATTAATCAATGAAATCAATGTGATTAAGCAATTACTAATTCTTTTTTTCTAGAACAATTAATTGTACATGAAATTGTGGGGCTCTGCATTAAACCAGTTTTCTGAACCCACATTTCAATGGCCCCTTTTCTCCAAGACTCAGGGTCACAGCTTCTCCCAACTCAGAAATCCTCTTTCCATCAGGACTGCTATCAAAATGAAGCAAGCTGTCTTCTATGCCCAGATTAAGTGGGGAAGAAACTCAGAGCTAGTACCAAACCTTGAAGAAATACAGCCATCTTGACTCTCTCAGGAGCAGATTGGGGACAAAGTGAATATTAGTCTCTTTGGAAAACCCAGGCTATTAAACAGCGAAGTAGAATTGTGAATATATTTTAATAGGCAGAAATGCAAAAGAAAAATAGTCAATGATACCTTTGATATGATTGTGGAGAGAGAAATGGAAAGAGGGAAAGAAAATACAACTATGCTGAAAACTCAAAGGAGGAAGCCAACAAATCGAATTGCACAGATTAGCTGTAGTTGTAGGAGGATCTGCATGCCAAGCAAGTTCCAAGTTACTTTTCTTGCTATTTGTAAATGAAGAGATTGGTTTCTGTTTTTGCTTCAGCAGTTATCACCTTCCTCCACATCACTGTCAACTATTTAAGCTCTTTCCAGCTTTGATAATGGAAACAGGATGTGTGACTGGACCCCTTTCCCTGTACTTGTCAGAGCCGTCACTCCTATAGTTGATGGGGGTTATATAGACTATTATTCAATCGCATACTCTCTTAACCTAACCTATTGAAAGACCAGGAACATGATGTAACAAATCACATCTCCCTTCATCTCAAATAAGGTATCAAATTATTACGTAAACATTATTTTCCAAGGGGAAACCAGTGCAGAATATAAGGCTTCAGTCTCCCTATTTTCAGAGTATTGATTTACATGATATTTCACTGTGGTTGCCTTAAAAAACACCTACCATAGAACAAACCAGTGGATTACAGACATTTTAAACATTTATGTTATCTCTAAATCAATGTGACTGCTTAAAGTGGGGGGGGGGAGGAGAGAGAGTTTCCTGAAGATGGGCTTGCAAGTATGTGCCTTGAAGCCAGTGATGACTACCTGGACAAGTTCCTGCCATTTTCTTGACAAAGTTTTTTAAAAGTGGTTTTCAGTGCCTCCTTCTTAGGGCTGAGAGGGAGCGACTGGCCCAAGTTTACCATCTGCCTTTGTACTTAAGGCAAGATTAGAAGTCAGAGTGTCCTGGTTTCTAGTCTCGTGCCTCAACCACTGTACTTGAAATATTGCATCCAGTTTTGGTTGCCATGATGTAAAAAAGATGTTGAGACTCTAGAAAGATTGCAGAAAAGATTATTAGGGGACTGGAGGCTAAAACATATGACAAATGGTTAAAGGACCTGGGTACGTCTAGTGTAATGAAAAGAAGGACTAGGGGAGACATGACAGCCATGTTCTAATATCTCAGGAGCTGCCACAAAGAAGAGGGAATCAAGCTATTCCCCAAAGCACTGAAGGAAAAGAAGCAGTGGATGGAAACTAATCAAGGAGAGAAGCAACCTAGAATTAAGGGGAAATTTCTTGACAGTTAGAACAATTAATCAGTGGAATGGCTTGATTCCAGAATGCTCCAACACTGGAGGTTTTTAAGAAGAGATAGGATAATCATTTTCTGAAATGATATAGGGCAGAAGTCCCCAACCGTTAATCCATGGACCAGAACCGGATCGCAGTATGCCAGAAACTGGGCCGTGCAAACAAGCAAAGCTCCATCAATGGATGCAGGCAGCATATGAAACCACGTCCCCTCCGGTCCATAGAAAAACCTCTCTCCATGGAACCAGTCCCTGGTGGGTAAAAGGTTGGGGGCTGCTGGCATAGGGTTTCCTGCTTGAGCAGTAGTTTGGGCTACAAGACCTCCAAGGTCCCTTCTGTTATCAATCTGGTCCCAATATAGGCTGAAGGAAGGAGAAAACATGAATGTAATTTAATTATGCTTGATTTTATACATTTTAAAGACCAATTCAAGTAAATCAAAATAAAACCACTATTTTGGTTTCATTTTGAATAATATAATCACAAGAGCAGAGAAAAGAATGATAAAGGGGCCAGAAGAGTTTTATGGCAATACTAGCAGATGTAGCTGACATTGTCATTTTTAATTTTACTTAATGTTGCATTAAAAATACCTGTGGGAGATTGTGCTTTTGAGTATTTTCCTTTGTCAATGCTTTCGGTATGAATTGATTCTGCAGATTCGGATCCTGAAAAATACACAGGCAAAAATAGGCATTTTGGAAATACTTTCCTCTTCATGGCAAAACTGCAATACCCAAATATCTTTTATCAAAGATAAACTACCAGAGATGAGCTGCACATAATGTAACAAACAACCAGTTCGCCTAGTGAAAAGCTGCTTTGGCAGCTGCAAACACACGGTGATTTCATGTGTGCGGCAGCCGCGGTAAGTAGAGCAGGCGAGGTATTGAAATCAGCTGGGCTGTATGGGCAGGGTAAGTGAGTCAGAGAGTGAAATATATATATATTGGGTGGGATAGCACCGGGGAGGGTGGGCAGGCCCAGCTAGTGGCCAGAACTACCAGTACGACCGAACCAGTCTGAACTGGCAGCTGCCCACCATGACTGACTGCTTTGCTGCCAGAAAAATAGTAGAACATTAAATAGTTGCCAGTTACAACAGCACTGAAAAAAGTGACTTGTGACTGTTTTTCACACTTACGACCATTGCAGCATCCTCATGGTCACATGATCAAAATTTAGACATTTGACAACTGACTCATATTTATGACAGTCGCAGTGTCCCAGAATCATGTTATCACCTTTTGTGACCTTCGGACAAGCAAAGTCAATGGGGAAGGCAGATTCACTTAACAACCCTTGTTGCTAACTTAACTGCAGTGGTTCACTTAACCACTGTGGCAAGGAAGGTTGTGAAATGGGGCAAAACTTACTGAACAAATGTCTCTCTTAGTAACAGAAATTTTGGGCTCAATTGTGAACATAAGTCAATATATAATAAGTGATCAATAAGTAACAAGTAATAACTTCCCATCAAATTTCAAAAGTAAGAATAATACAACAGGCCACACTGCTTAGATCTGCACATATACTACACTGATCCATTACAATATTCTAGGTTCTTGGGAAGAATTTGATAAAGTTCAAAACCAGCTAAAGATATGACCACAGTGATTTTACATTTGGGGAGATAAAATAGTAATAATTCAATGATCCAACCCTGTCTATAAGTTAAAGAAAACAACTGTTCATTACCTTCCATGAGAGGCAAAACTGCTTCAGGTTTTGGGTACAGAATTGTGAAATACTATGTTTACCTGTGTCAATGCTAGGGTCACTTTGGCCTTGCAGTTTTCTAGAAGGTGGAGAAGGTGCTTTGCGCTTTGCCCGCTTTAAAGAAGAATTAACTGAAGACGTGCCACTGAGATGAAGAGAACCCGATCTCTCTATTCCCCCTCCTGACAGTCCCTGGAGAAAAAAATGAGCAGAAATGAAATTAACAGAAACATTCAGACACTAATCATTCACTGTTAAATGAACGGTTGCTGGAACTGGGTATGTCTAGTTTAATGAAAAGAAGGAGTAGGGGTGACATGATAGACGTGTTCCAATATCTAGGGGCTGCCACAAAGAAGAGGGAGTCAAGCTATTCTCCAAAGCACTTGAGGGCAGGACAAGAAGCAATGGGTGGAAACTAATCAAGGACAGAAGCAGCTTAGAACTAAGGAGGAATTTCCCAGCAGTTAGAACAATTAATCAGTGGAAGGACTTGTCTCCAGAAGCTGTGAATGCTCCAACACTGGAAGTATTTAAGAAGATATTGGAAAACCATTTGTCTGAAATGGTATAGGGTTTCCTGCCTAGGCAGGGGGTTGGACAAGAAGACCTCCAAGGTCCCTTCCAACTCTGTTATTCTATTTTATTCTAAATGCAAAAACTCTTTCAACATAATCAAAGTATAAATTCAGCAGCACTAATATCTCCATAAAAGATGTATGTATTTGGTCCTTCCTGAAACAATTGATCAATTCGGCGAACCCAAAACGAAACATTAATTTGGAATTATGAAAATATGGATATATTTTCCCCACTTATATAAATAAATAAATTCTAATAATACATTGAAGTGACTGTAATTTAATCCAAGTGATTTGTAGACGCCAACATCTGTCTGGGATCATAAACCTTCACAATCCAGACACAATGGTAAAGTTACTAGTGTTTGCTGTAAGAAAACGAAAAAATGGCAACCTATATTTTATTCATCCTAGATTCTATTCTACCAAGCTATATTTAGCTGAGGGAAAAATCTACTTGCATATTGCTCAGAAAAAAAGTAAACCTTTAAATGTTACAAGTGAGCTAAAGCTTTAAAATCTATCTGCCCGTGCAGACCTCGCTCATTATTTAACACTGAAGTGGCAGCACTTAGCAGACCTTGGATGATCTTGAAAAAAGCTTGTTTAATACTCAGATGGGAAAGCACCAGGAAATCCTAGCGTTTGTAGATTAGCCCAGAAAGTCAAAAAGCATTTTAGAAGCCAACAGGGGCAAATGACTTCTATACCGTTACCAAGGAAACAATACAGACATGCCTGTATCATCACCAGATGTTGACTTAAGGGAGACATCATCTTCAAATTTCTAATTAGTGACTTCCTAAGCTAAGAAGCAATGCTAAACATTACAACTGAATAATTGTATAACTAACACACACACTCTCTCACACAATTTCTTGTCTTCAGTGTCACACAATGATTTCATATTGTTATGAGACCGAGAAGATGAGGTTCCAGCAAACTATTTCATGAGTTAACAAAACAAAACAAAAATAATCTCATGCATTTTGAAAAGTAACACGTCAACAAGCATCACCTCTTGCAAGATGTACAGGCAATCCAAAATTACCTCTGGTTTGTCCTTTGTAATACTCTGAAACCACCTGAAACTTTCAATATCGTAAAAGTAGCCTTTCAGATGTACTGGGTTATAGCTCCCCAAATGTCTGCCAAAGTGTCTGGAAATTCTGGTGAGTGTAGCCCATCACACCTGAAGGGCTATGGCTGGAAAAGGCTGACACAGACCAATTTTAGGTTGCACATCTCATTTTCTTCTCAAAGAAGATGAAAAAATTCAAAGAAGATAATCAAATTCTTATATTTTCCATTCAAAACCAAGAAAGCACACTATAATAAGTGAAACTTATTGTTTTTAGCTGGTGTTCCTTGCCATTGTCTGATATTGCCACTTTAGCATAGATAAATGCTTTCCTTTCTCAAAACAGAGCAAAATGTTCAGCTGGGACAAAGGTGCTTCAGTTTAGTCTAGTATTAAGGTAATATAACAAGTCACTTTGCCTTTTTGCCTGCAATTCTCCTTTTAAGTTACATCTCAGCAGCAGCTGTACGAGACAGAGCATAGCTTCAAAACAGTCTGAAAAACAGGAGACAAAGACACAGGGATCACATAATCAATCCACTGGATTTTATTAGTGCTCCCACTCTAATTAACAAGGAAGAATGCTGAACTTTCAGAAGTAAGAGAAGATATGATTTAGCTAGAGCAATATTGCAGATTAGTCCCGAGCATTGAAAGAGAACTTCTACATTTTACAAATAAATATAAGTTCAAAATGTAATGTGAGATGTAGGAGTCAAGAAATGAAGCACTGCAGATTGCAAGTTTTAGGACAGGAGAACTTGGATGAATAGTAATGGACAGCTTTAAATCAGATGTTTCTATGTAATTTTCGATATGAAATCATGTCCTAGACAAGATTTACCATTGGATTTATAAAAGAGGGTTTTTAAAGCCTAGAAGAAATCTCTTGAGATGAGAGAAAGTAAGTTTGAAAGACAATTCAATCCTATGCCAACAACTTGAGGAATTAAAGATAAGACCATCAAAAGTAAAAGAAAGGAATATAAAGTTGCTTGTTTGATCCAGGTTAAAATATGAAATATTTCTATACATTCTGTAAACCCATGATGGGATTTAAACATTTTTTTCCTTTCTGATTTCAATTTGTATTATCATTTTACTATTATTAAATTTTTCAACAAATGTATTTTTAAAAAAGATATGAAATCCTATGAGGGAAGGAAATGGCCTAATACTCAAGAAGGTATATGTGTTCTACTATATCTCAGTTAACAATAATCATATCTAACAACATCAGTGGATATTCACTTAGTATCAATGTTATAGAATGTACAATGTTGCACTGAACATGAAATGGAGATAGGCATAGAAGAATGTTTTGGCAAATTATAATGTGGTTTTAAATGAAACTTCTAACAATGTAATAGTACCAGTCAGTAATTAAAAAACTAAAGCTGGAATTACTTAGACAGGATAAGGTCAACAATATAGGAGATAAATTAAAGTTTTAGGAAGATAATTTTTTGATTATTGCAACATCTGCTGCAAGGAATATAAATACAAATACAAATATTGGACATCAATGGGTAAGCTACATTGGCATTAAATTAACTACATAATAGGAAATATGAAACAGAAAATGTGTAATCCAATAAGTTAGGCCAATTCCAGATGGAAAAGACCATGAATCATTGACATCATATATTTAGGAAAGTAGGTTAAAGTAGGGAGAGTAGCAAGATTTGATCTGCAAACATTCAGTCGAAATGTGAGATCAATCTATGGAAAGAACTCAGTGAGCACAAAAGAGCAGTTGAGGAGCTCAAGAAAGGGATAAGAGACATTTTGAAAACCAAAACTGAAAAACTCTTGTAAGCATTTCACAGAATAAAATTTCCCAAGTGGCTTTCAGAACCAAATTATTATGATTTTATTTCCCACTATGATGGGAAATCATCATTCTGAAGGTGGCATACCAGCACCCCATATCTGAAAGCAGCAGTTAAGTAGGAGAGGCTTGACTTGAAGTCCCTCACAGGCTGCTAATAGTGTGGGCCAGTGGATGACTAGGCCGTGATGTGAAGGGGGCTAGGAAGTTTGCATACTTATGATGGAAAGCAGATGGGGGGGGGGAAGGAATGAACANGGGGGGGGGGGGGGGGGAAGGAATGAACAATTTATTGTGGAGAAATGTATAGAGAAACAACTGCAAAGTTTGAGAGAAGTGTAAAGGATTTTGTAAATGATGGAAAGGAGATCACTGGAACTAAGAGTGCAGAAATATATGCATGAAAATGAAAGAGTGGGAACTCAAAGGACTACAAAACAGAAGAAAGGGGAGATGTGGACAAATTAACCAACTGGAATGGCAGAAACAGATATATAAAGACAATGAATGAAAAAAGGATGGGCTGTTGAGAGGATTTTGGATTAAGAGATGAGGTTGAAGATTTGACCCAATGTCTGGAGGCTGTGAGTGACTGGGTCAAGCAAAACAAACTGAGAATGCAAGATGGAGCTGCTATGGGTACAAATAGTATCTACGAATGCTTCATATATTGTTCTAGAGTTGGTGCATTTCCCAAGACACAGCTTTACCAGAAGTTTGGCAAAGTACAAACTCGACAAAGACATCTGGAGAGGCATACATTTATGTCTTACACAGATGCTTACAGATTCTTAACTGACATAACCAGTTTACTTTGATATTATCTGAAGAATGCACTGATATGACCACTGCCTTTTCCCAAAGGAAGACTTTTTTTTAGTTAGTTAAAGACTTCCAAACCTCTGTTAAACAGCGCACTCTTGTGGTTAAGGCTTTATAAAAAATTGAAATAACTGCATTTTAGGCAAACAAAAATACTATTCACTGATTGCACTTATGTTCCATTCATCTACTGTGCCTGGTTTTCCTTTTCTTCTTTCACTTTCTCTTCATCTGTATAGCATGCTCATATATTCTAGGATATTAGAAAAATGCCTTTTATTCTAGATTCAAAGTGTTGTCTCAGTACACATATTCCCATTTACGCTAATACACTTAGCTTTGATTTTTAATTGGAATTCACAACTGACAATTTATGTTTTACTAAGATATTACTAACGGCATTAATTTTCCCCTCAAACTATGCTAGAATAAATTCAGCACGTATGGGATTTATATAGATAGATTTGACCTGGCAGCCTCCTTTATAACTTCATTAAAATGCTTTATTATAGAAACAGGCAAGGTTATTAAGATAAAAACATTAGTTTTAAACATTCCATGTTCTGCCAATAAGTAAAATTTGATTTTCTTAAGGATTGGACATGTTTCTAATAATGCAATGGTTTGAATTGCTTGGGAAACTTTTTCCCAGTTATGTATTTAGCTATATTTTTCATAAAGGATGGGGAAGACAATCTGGAAAACACAAATTTTCAAATCTTTTTTTATTTTATACTTAAACTATACTTTTTCACATTTAATGAAAATAGAGAAAATATATGTTTGATTGGGAAAGCTTAATTCAAATTGCAATTTGATATTGCTTCAAAATAAATTTTTAACAACCAATGAAACTAGCTAAACTTATGATTACTGAACTGCTTTGATCATATTAAGTTTTTCAGCATTTAATATTAATATTTAACTTCCAACTACAAATTAAAGGTTAATATCTAAAGCCACTGCTTTAGAAGTCTGATAATAAATGCTAGTTTGAGTGAAGAAGGATTCTATGAATAATGAATTCCTCCCTAAGCATGGTTATCAGATGTCCACATATTTCATTTGAAAGTATAAGAATATACACTTTGATTTGGAAGTTTTCTTCAAGGATTCCAATAGGAGCAAAATTTTAGCATGTTCCTCTGTGTCTTATTACCATAAATGTAAACAAAACCCTGAAACACAGGGTTACATTCCAAATTCATAAAATATATTTCTTATGATCTACCCTGTCTACGTGTCTGATGTATTTATCATCATCATCATCATTTTAACCACTGTCTATCCACTGAAGGATAAAGGCCTCTTCTGCATGTTTCCAACCAATATGGTCCTGAAGTTTTCTTTTGCTAATTAGGCATGCAACACTTGCTGATAGTGTTGATCCATTATGCTCAGTGTGAAATCTGAACATAAAGAAGTAATTTTGTGGCCATGGTTGATTTCAGAAGCATTCTCAAAATTTGGTTCTAGTCAACTCTCACAATTTAATTGGAAAGCATGAGGGTGATTATTCTCATTAAACTATTCAGACGTTATTTTAAAATTATTCCCAGAGAGAAATAAAGAGCAAAATGTTAATGACCAACCTTATCAGTTTCATCCACACTACTGGATTTCAGCATCCAGATCTTAGGTTTGTTCTGGCTCTGAGCAAGATCCTGGGGCACACTTTGTGAAGCAGGCATGGGAGGCAAAGGTGCTCGGCGCTTTTTGGGCATTTCAGAGGGCAGAGTGTTTGACTCGTACTGTTTTGAAATTGAACTAGATCTCACAGCAAAGGCCGGCCTTGGCTTGTTCATGAGTGGTGTTGCAGGAGCACTGGCCGTCTTATTGAGGTTGGGGTGGAGATAGGGAAAAAATAATTTGATTAGATTTTCAACCATTTGACTTCTTTAATTATTCACATTTACTATAAGGCCACATTCAAATGTAGCATAAACAGCCCAGAAGTTTTCTTGCAGGAACTTCCCCCAAGCAGCTCAATCCCGAAACCATGAGGAGATGGACTGATACACTGATTGTTTATATTTCATCATCAACAAAAATAATGCCTTCACTATTCTGGGTTGGCCAAAACTGAACTGGGGCAAGGTGGGGCATTGCAATACCCCCCTTTTTCTCTATTCCTCTTCTCTATCCTCCCTATTCTACTTCTTTCAATGTCCCAGCATGATATATCCTTCTACCTTACCTGTTTCAGATCTTCCTAGTACATTCTATCCTTCCATTCAAGATTCTTTGCTGCCACCAATGTTGTAATGGAGCCTATCCTGTTGACTCATCAGTCCTACTGTATTTTCCTACCACCTTCCCCCAGCTGCCACTACTGATGCTTATCTGCATATCCCATAAACCACTCTCCCTCCCCAATGCCTTTTTTCTTTCCCTCCTCCCTTAGGCCTCCATCAAAATTGCTATATAGTATTATGTATCCCAGCAGCCTGTCTCCCACTTCCAAGTATCCTCCAAGTATCTTACCCTTTCTGTCTGCTATCCTCCTCTCATCTGTCACTATCCCTGGCTCCTTACACATGCCACTTCAACCAAAATAGGCCTACTTCAGACCATGCATGGATAATAAAACAGCCTCAATTCACTCCATCCTTGGACCAAATGTGTTTTGATTTGAGCACCAAACCTTCCATGCAGGTACAGAACATTTTATTATCCCTGGTTCCCATCATGTTAACATGTAAGTATTTCGTCCCCTAATATCCTGAAAATCTAGATTCAGACATCTCATTAGTTAAGTTTATTGATAGGAAAAATAGGATTAGGTTACAAAATCTTGAACACAGGAGATGTATGTTCTTTAACCTGTCTTTTATCAACTCAAGCATAAAAGCAGGCTCATCCTTGATGCCTTTTACCTTTTCACCCTGCCTTTGGTCTCTGGCAGGGGTGTCAAATTCAAAGCCCACAGGCTGGATCTGGCCCACAGGGTACTTAGATCTGGCCCATTAGGCCACCCTAGGAATTTCTGACACATACAACATCCGTGCATGCATCTTCATAATATCAGTCCCAGTTGTTCCTTATTACCCAAAGATTGCAGCCTAAGGAAACTATTCCACCCCCTTACACTGAGGAGGAAAAATAAGACAGAACCACATATGGTCTTAAGCCCATGTCACACTGCACCAATGGATGGAAAGAGGATGTAAAACGGAGAGAAACATTTGCCATCCGTTGGTTAATAATGCGATGCTTCCGTTCTGTACTCACTAGCGTCCGTTTTTCTTCCTCTTCTATCCGTCCAGCATCCGTCGACTGAAGGTTCCATCTCGCTCAAAAGTTTTGAACTGTATCCAACGCGTCAGTTCTGCATCCGCTAGGCATACGGGGAACATCCGTTCTGCATCCAGTCGTCATCCATTATGCGTCCGCTACATGCCGCTAGGCATCCGCTGCGCATCCGCGCAACTCAAATCGTGCTCCAGCGGAAAAACGGACACAGGGAGGAAGCGAAACCGGACGCGGAAACGGACGCGCAGCGTTAGTAGCACGGACGAGGGACGGATAAAGCGGGGATGGCAAGCTCGCAAGAAAGCATTTTAATGGAAAAACGTCGCAGAGGGGTGCCTATCTCGGATATTAAGGATTCTAGAGGATGCCCAAAGGACACACAGTTGGAAAAACCTATATTGGCCTATAAAAAGGGGGAGCAACCACCTTCACCTGGATCTGCACTTTCAGACCAGCAGCCCGCTGTGCAGACCTCAGCAGACTTCATCTGCACTCTTGCTCTTCCACAGCATCCAGTCATGTCATCCATGGATCGTAACACACTCCTTTTGTAGCCACCATACGTTCTGCAACAGTGTGAAGCCATCACACGGGTCTTTCAACGTTCTAAATCGGGAAGAAAAGGAGACGGCCAAGAAGTGTCTGGGTCCTAAATGGATCGGGAGAAGAGCGGAGTATGGACTGTACAACAAGCTGATGGTGGAGCTGAGGAACGAAGACACTCGGGCAATTCCAGATTTCATGAGGAATGCCTCCGCCATGTTGATGAAAGTTGTGGAGCGGCTGACACCAGGTTGAAAACCAAGCAGAGCACCAGCTTCCGGCCCAGCCTGGACCCTGGCTCAAGGGGCACTGACCTCTGCACCATGCTGGCCTCCGGGAGCACCTACAGGAGCATGCAGTATCGGCTGGAGGGTGCCAACACAACACCATCAGCATTGTGGTCAGAGAAGTGGTGCAGGCCAATCATCGAAGAATATCTGGAGAGCTCCTCCAGTGACCCTCCACTGAAAAGGCTGGAAGAAGTTGCAGAGCAAAGTGGTATCAGAAGTGGAACTTCTCCCACACCATTGGAGCCATACATGGCCAAGCACGTGCCCTGCAAAAGCGCCAGCCAGTCGGGATCAACTTATTTCAAACTACAAGGGCTTCTTCAGCATCATCCTCTTCGCCAATGGTCGAATGCCTGGCCCTACAAGTTCATGTACATCGATCTTCAGGGCAACGGTCAGCTTCAGATGCCCAGGTATACAACGCCAGTCACGGTTCAAGAGGGGCTGGAACGCAACCTCATCAATGGGCTCTTCCAGATCCAACCCTGCCCAACGACAACACGCAAGATGTGCCTTACTTCCATCGTGGGGGATGAACGCCTTCTCCCTCAGAAACCTACTCATGAAGCCCTACACTTTCCCACGATGCCCCTCACCCATGAAAGAAGAGGATCTCAACACAGGCTGTCCAGGGCAACGGCGGGTGGTGGAAGAACGCCTTTGGCATCCTGGCAACCAGGTTCCATGGTACATTCTCACAACCAATCGCAGCATCGCTCAGAGACATGAAGGAACATGCGTGAAGCTTGCTGAATCCTGCACAATCTCAATGCGCACAGGCCACTACCAGTCCTTGGCAGAACAAGGCTCGTGGACGTCCAACAAGGCAATGGGGAACATGGAGCCTGGGGAATGGAAGCAAGGGCGAAACCTGATAGACACTGAGGATGTGCAAGGCCCAACAGGCCTCATGTGAAGGGAAGAAAGCAAGCGCAACCTTCCTGAAACACTGGTGCAACTCCCGCTGAGCAGTGGAGTGGCAAGACAGGATGATAGATGACTAATGGATGCTTCTTTTCAGCTGTCTCATCACACTGATGAGATTGGGCCATGTGGTGTTGGTGGGCCACAATGAACAGGACATTTAATAAAGAGTTGTGTTTATGTTGACCATCTGTGGATGATTGATTCACATTATTATTGATAATACAAGGGCCTAGGTGTGGCACCTGGAGGTGGACAAATACAGTCCCAACTAACATGCTTGCACTGGAGGTTTATCTATCCACAGCTATTACCCATCCCAAAAGGTATCCCTGCCCATCCTAACAGCTATTACCCATCCAAAAAGGTATCCCTGCGCCCATTCCCACAGGTTATCCCTGCCCATCCCAACAGCTATTACCGCCATCCCAAAGGTATCCCTGCCATCCACAGGCTATTACCCCATCCCAAAGGCTCCCTGCCATCCACTGCTACCTTACCCATTCCCACAAGCATGCAAGGCTAAACCATTTCTTAAAAGTTTCCACCAAGACTTTAATTTAACAAATTAAATGAGGCAAGTGTGTTGAAGCAAAGATAATTTCTTAATAACAAGCTGTAAAGAAAATGACCACCAAGTCAGTGTTCCAAATAAAGTCTTCAGGTAGCCACGCAGTCTCTGGGCACTCTCCTCTGTCCACTTGACTCAGAAGGTGTGCCCAGTCTCAGGGGTGAAGGTCCAGGTGCTGTGGTAAGGTGGCTGCTGCTGGAGTGCTGGTCATGAAGCGCCCCTGGGGTGCCTGCCCCGAGAGGACAACAGGGACGGTGTGTTGAGGAAGCTCTTCAGACAGCTGGCTCAGCCCTGTGATGTTTGAGAAGCTCCTTCCCTCCATGCCATAGGGTGTCAGCCCCAGTACCCCGACGACAGAAATGTACTGAGGCCGGGCTTGCTGTGGGTGGAGGAAGGAAGCAGTGTAGTGGCTGTCCTGGTCTGCAGCTGTGGTGAGAACTGGCATGGGTGGCATCGGTAACGTGGGTGGCATCGGTGGCGTCAGTGGCCATCAGTGGCGTGGGTGGCAAATCGGTGGCATCAATGGAACCGGTGGCAACAGTGTCGTCCGATGAACTGTGCCTGGACTGGGAAAGGGCTGGCTGCCTGGTGCTGCTGGACGCTCCTGGTAGCCGTAGCCCTGTACGGCGCAGGGCCTGTGGAAAGCCTTGGAATGGAGAGACATCAAAAACCTGGGGTTGGAGGAGCAGACCTGGACTGGTGGGAGCAGGGTTCAATCTGATCTGGAGGATTGTGAAGCAGATCGTGATCCTGTCCCTCACCACTGGTACTGGTTCCGCCAATGTCCGTCGAGGGTCTGGTTCACATAGGTTGGAGAAGGGCTTGCGTTGGAGGATGAGGAGTCGGTGTGTACAAAGCCTGAGAGAGGAGATCTATGCTGCTCCTGATTGTGGGTCTCTTATCTCCAGCAGGACAAGTGTGGCTCTGTCCCTCCTGTCTGGCTCTCTGCTTTCTGTGGAGGTGGAGCTGGGGGTGGATGCGGGTTGGAACTGTGGTCTCCTTTCTCCACTGGCGTCAGGGGGTCTCCACACGCTCCACCACAGTTAGAACAGCTGTCGGGGGATTCTGCATCGTGGCACGCTCCACCGACACCTGCCTGGAGAGAAGAGCTGACTCTCTGCGGAAGAGGACTGGCTCTCAGCAGGCTGCCATGAGAGAGAGGGTTTGTGGGAGAGGGGTTGCTCCTCGTGGCAGATCTCACCCTCCAGGAAGCTGCACACTGGCCATCACGTAGGTCTCTCTGTCCGTCAGCTTGAACCGTGGGCCTGGCCAGATTTCTTGAAGGTGCAGCTTCCAGTACCAGGTGTGGCATGTGCTTCCACAGCCTAGGAGCACCTCCGAAGTGTTAGCCCAGGCTTCTCTGCCTTCCTTTCTCGCAAGCAGCCTGCTTCCTTTTGTGTCCCTGTCGAGTCTGTGTCCCTTCCGCCATAGAAATACTCATTCTTCTCAGCCACTCCAGCACTCTGCATCCTCATGTTCCTCCCTCGATGGAGTATTGCATCCTCTCCCCGTTCTCGCATATGCCTCTTCCTCACCTTGGCAGGACCACATGGGCCCTCATCAGAAGGGACCTTCCAGGTTGTAGGGGCTCTCTCCACCACCCCACCAGCAAGACAGCAGCCAGACAGGACAGCAGCACCCAGGATCAGCAGCAGCAGAGTCAAGCACCAGCAGCCACTAGCAGCGTCCAGCAGCACCAGCAGGACCAGGAATCGCAAGCAGGCAGAGTAAGCCACCAGCAGTGGCAGTAGCACCAGCAGCGCTAGCAGGACCAGGAGCATGAGCAGGACAGCAGGACCAGAGCACCAGCAGGACCAGGAGCACCACAGACCAGCAGGATGAGGAGCAGCTTTAGCAGAGTAAGCACCAGAGAAAGCACCACCGCCAGAAGCAGCTTCAGCAGAGTAAAGCACCAGCAGAAGCAACCTCGCAGGAGCAGCATCAAGCAGAGTAAGCACCGCAGAGAAGCACCCCCGCCATAAGCAGCAATCATCAGCTCTCCAGAAGCAGGAAGCAGCAGAAAGCCCCCAGCCCCAGAAAGGAGCGAGCCCATGCTACAGAAGCCCCAGCAGAAGAGAGTGGGAGGGCCAGGGGAGTGAGAGGGTGGCCCTGTCCTCTCTTGGCCAGGCTGGCAGCAGATGGCTGAGGCTTCTCTTCTTTCCCATGGTTGTTGGGGTTGCTTGGCTGGCAGGCAGGCTGGCCACAGGCTGGCAGGCAGGCAGCCAAGGCGGGCAGCAAGGCTGGCAAGGCAGGGCAGTGCTTGGGTCAGCAAGGCTGCAGGCAGGCAGGCTGGCAGGAAGGCTGCCAGCAGGAGGCAGCCAAGGGCTGGCAGGCATGCAGGCAAGGCAGGCAGGCAGGCTGGCAAGGACAAGTCAATGTGTCTGGCAGCAAGGTCTTTCCTCTGAATGGTGACCTGCTCGGCAGCTGCTTCCTTATATATCTGCGGGCCTGACGCAATGCATCCCTTCCCCGCATGCGCAGTGAATGCTCGGCATCCGCTAGGCTTCTGCTAGGCATCCGCTAGGCTTCCGCTCTGCATCCGCTTCATCCGCTAGGCTTCTGCTGTGCCATCCGCTTCATCCGCTCGCATCCGCTCTTTTCATTCCGCGTACCATTTGCTGCGATCCCCCGGAAGCCTTGCGGATGTGCATCTGCTCCCATCCACTAGGCTTCCATGGAGCATCCGCTTTCCATCCGCCCTGCGTCCTCCCCCCGTCCGTTCCTTTCCGTGTTGTCCGCTTCTGGTTATGCAAATTTTTGCCCCTTTTGAAGACGGATAACAATGGATGGGACATTTTTCTCGTCCGCTGTGTCCTTTTTACAAACGTTTTGCATCCGTCGGCCAGTGTGACAGGGCCTTAACTCTATGGGCAAGGGGGAGATGTGACTATATTAATATTTGCACAATGGGTAAAATCTCAGAAAACAGCTCAAAAATAGGGTCTTCAGAACTTGGATGGAATAGTTTCCTTACGTTGCAATCTTTGGGTAATTAGGAACAACTGGGACTGATATTGTGAGGGTGCATGCACAGATGTTGTGTGTGTAAGAAATTCCTAGAAGCAAAGAAATAGGGATACTCCATGACTTTTGATCAGGAAATATGAGGAAATATGGGCCATTTGATCTGTGAGAGAAACTGAAAGAAGTTACGGTGCTAAAAAAATAACCACTCCAGTTAACTTTAGCAGGACAAACCATCCAGGCCAGCTCAAAATGACCTGCTCAAGCTTACCTTCTATCTTACCATAACTATAAACACTTAAAAGTTTGTTACCTGTTGCCGTTTCTTTTTGCTTCGTTGAAAAATGCCAAAGAATCCTTTATTTTCTTTCTCTTTCAAGTTATCTGAATTTTGTGCATTCTGAAAAGAGTCTTAAAAAAAAAGTATCATGTCACAACTTCTAGCTTCTATTCATATTTTCTTCAATTTTCTCTTTTTCTGTTTTCTCTTTCTATAATAGATCTTTGAAAATCAGAACAATGTTCAGTAATATCAATGGAAAACTATTTTGCATTATAGATAATAAATCCTGAATAGGACATTTAATATGACACGTTTTATGCAGTTTTAGATTCAAGCTATTTTATCTGTATCAAAGCAAGATGTAATCTGCATATCTTTTTTTGATTAATATATAAAATAAAAACAGCTTAAAACTCAAAATTGATTCTTTCTATGTACCGTGTTTCTCACATAATAAGGCCGGGCCTTATTTTTCTTTGACCCCCCCAAAAAATGGCTAGGCCGTCTTTTCGGGGGTGACTTAATTCCCCCCCCCCTTGCATCCTCGGGGTGGGCGGCGACAGCTTGGATGTTTGGGAGACCTTCTGCCAACGTTGCTTTCCTTTCTCCCTTGCTGCCACGGCGTTAGAGCAACACCATAGTGTTTGGCGCAGCCACGTGTGGCCAGTCAGGGCTCCTCCCTGCAACCGGAGCCCTGAGGAGACACTTGGCTTCAGGCACTCCCGTCGCCACCTTTCCTTTGCCTTCGAAGGTAAAGCCAATTATTTTAAAAACGACACCCTACTACAACAAAGCCTCCCCTGCCCGAGTGGGCAGCCCAACCCCACGTGGGGAGGTGAATTTTCCGGGGCCTCTTCGGTTCCTCCCCGACCTCCCTACACTGCATACCTCTGACGCGCCGGTCCCTTCAGCCCAGCGAGCTCTTCCACCTCAAAAGGCCAGGCGGGCGGCTGCAGAGCAGCAGCAGCAGGTCTGAGCCGCTCGCAGAGGAAAAGCCACCACCCTTAGCCCGACACGGGGAGAACGACTGAGATTAGTGCCCGCCAGCCCATCCTTCCTGCTTTTGGAGGCACCTGCACCGAGCGCCTCTGCAGCCAGCCTAGCCATGTCGCTTCTGACCAACTCCTTTGGGAGCGTCCACCGAGGGAGTCTTCGTGGCTCGGTTTCCCCTACCCAACCCGGCCAGTGGGTCCTCCTTTCATGCAGAGGGCTGCAGGGGAAGGCGCTTGCCCGAGAGGATCTCTCCCTCTCTCCCCACAAGGTCAACGTCTGCCCTGTGGCTGAGGAGGAGGAGGCTGCAGTCAGTTCCTCCTGCTTGCTGAGAGGTGAGGAAGCCGAGGCTTTGCAGAGCAAGTGAAGCGCTGCTCGCCCAGGTGAGAGAGATTTGGGAACGAGGGGCAGGAGGAGGCACACACGCACCCGCAGCTCGCTTTCCTGGCTCTGCCCAGCCTGCACGGCTCTGGCGCGGCTCTGGTGGGATGAGCAGAGAGTCTGGCAGAGAGGCGCTCGCTGCCTTGGTGAGAGCTCTGCCGCTGGGAAGGAGGGCTTGCCTGTCATCTGCGCTGGGCGCCCCAGGCTAGCTCCGCCAAGTGTCGCCTTAGGGCTTCGGTTGCAGGGAGTAGCCCTGACTGGCCGCACGTGGCTGCACCAAACGCTGAGGTGTTGCTCTAACGCCGCAGCAGCAAGGGAGAAGGGAAAGCAATGGTGGCGAAAGGTCTCCTGTTATGAAGGGCCCCACCAACGCAGGCAGCACCATATTCGGGCATGCAACAAAAGTACTTCCTAACGGCAAGTCCCCCCCGCCATTTCCCCCCATTTTGCATGTTTAATATGGGCCTTAATTTGGGGGGGGGGCTTAATTTGATTTTATGCCAATAAAACATGGTGGGGCTTCCTATTGGTGGAGGCTGTATTGTTGGGAGAAACACGGTATAATTCTCAAAGAATTGTCCTTAGTAAGAAATGAATGGGGTGATATGAATCCAAACAACTGAATTAGTTTGCATTTAAAATAAATTCTTCAGAGCATAGGGTTTTTTAAATTTTTCTTCTAATAGCCTTCCTGTGAGGTGGTGGACATTTTCACTGAAAAACAGAAAAATGTGCAACTACCTGTTTATCTATTGTAACAATCTCATCAATTTTCATTAGTCTGAAAAATAATTATTATACCTATATCATAATTATTTCTAAAAGCTAACCAGCTTCTAAAGGCTGAATGCTGGATATTTTTTTATTTGTGGGAATTTTTTTTACAATAGGAACAATTAAAAAGAATTGAATAAGTCAATTCAGGCTCTTTGCAACAAAGAGGCAACTAGTAATGAATAAATGATTTAGCACAGTAAAAAGCTCCAAATAAATGTATGTGAATCTCTATGTGCTATGTAAAGGATATTTCTATACTATGTAGATATATATCACCACAAAACTAAGTAAATAAAAAGACCAGAGTCTAAGCCCCCAAATTAAAGCAATAAATACTAATTATAACTGTATGACATTCTCTCCCCCCCTCCCTCCCTCTGTTCATTTCTATATATAAAAGAAAGCACATGATCGTTTGGAAATATGAGCAGAATGTCAAATAGCTACTAAATTAAAACCATACATAATTGTGAAAAATATTATGAATGCAAGAATATAATTTGAGTGTTGGAATTTGATCCAAATCACTGATCTAGAGGCTTATTATACAATTCTTGAAAACAGCTATGCATTTGTTCTGGAGAATCTGTGGTCAAGCCTCATAAATTCAGAAGTACTAAACATTGATCAACCACTAGGTCATAATTTTCTTCAACAAACATTTTAGCAACTCTACTAATTAAAATGGCAATACTTCCTTCATGTTTAGAGTTGTTACCTACATGAACTTGCCCAATCTTCCTGTAAAAGCTAGATCATTTCTGGGTAAAATATGAATCTCCACAAAAAGCAAGCAATTCCAGCCCCCATTTCTTTAAAACTCCCAACACTTGATTATCCTTAGATGGAACCCTAGCCTTTTAATATTACATGATACAAAGGAGACTCCACTGTTATTAATATTTTAAAAAGCAAAAATATTACGTCACATCTGTCCATGTCCTACTTAGGTTCTACTGAAGTATAAAATGGGAAAAAGTGCGGAAGAGGGGGCGGGGAAGGGAGTTGAAATAAAAATAACTTTCAGGGAATCTATATTGAGGAAAGGCAGAGAAGTCTACTAAGATATTGACCCTTATACTCAAATAAATTAAACAGCATAGTATTATACTACTTTAGAAAATATATATAGATTTCAGATCTACTAACCAACAATTTCATTCCAAGTTTATAGATCCAATTTCTTTCATCAATACTATTTGAGGTTTATTTTTGTTTGGCTATATACCTAGAATTTGGATGGTATCAAAGCATCAAGCATCGTGCTCTATTTGCAACAATGGAGTACAGTACTGATATGTGCCATCTGTCAACATTTGAATTAGGATTTGTTTTCCCACAAAGGAGATTTTTGAGAAAACAAATCATAATCTTCAGAGCAGTAAATAAGTTTTCTAGATATCTATTTCCCCTTTCTCACTTTCATTTTTAATCATTATGATGACCATTGATTTTAAACAAATACATGCTATTTGTTACACTTTTTCAGTTATTAATTTGTGTGAGACTGGTCAAAATTTAATCTCTGAGTTTCTAAAAAAAAAAAAAATGTACTTCCAATGATATAGTAGAAATATTTAAGAGTGGAAAGTCACATTTTTTTTTCTCCTCCAGTCCTTATGCAACTTCTCAGGTAACACCAAAGAAAGCATTGGACACAATTACTCTATTGTTGTTCAACAGTTATCTGATCATTGAAGAGTAATCCTAAATGCACTATACATAATCAATGTTATCCAATACAAATCAGTGTTATCCCATTTAGATAAATGATAATTAGTATTGTGGATTCAAACATCATTGAACAAGAATAGTTGTGAATTTCAGTGTTTTATTATTTATATCTCTAAGTTCAAGATGACTTACCTTGTAATGAAGACAAGCTGTATTCAGTAGTTGGCGTGGCTAGAGAGACAAAAATGCAAATTTATTTGGATTTAAAATGCTTCTTTACAAAGTTTCAACAGAACATCTGAAGGCTACATAGACTAGATGTTAAAAAAATCTATTCGATCCCATCTAGAAAGAAAGGCCATATGAAATTAGTGGACAATACAACTGGTGCACTATAAAATGTTCCAGAAGCATATATGTGAAAGCCAACTGGGTGATTTTGGGCCAGTCACTCTCTCTCTCAGCCCAATCCACCTCACAGTATTGCTGTTGTGGGGAAACCAGGAGGAAGAAGGCCGATTAAAAATGTTCATCACCAAGAGAAATTTGTAAAAATAACAAGAAGTAGAAATAAATGAATAAAGTATTGCTTAATCCACTCATGGAAGCCTTTGTAAACAAAA
The DNA here is from genome assembly GCA_004320025.1 of Laticauda laticaudata. Classification (NCBI taxonomy): domain Eukaryota; kingdom Metazoa; phylum Chordata; class Lepidosauria; order Squamata; family Elapidae; genus Laticauda; species Laticauda laticaudata. The sequence goes on from BHFT01054931.1 coordinate 61,705, forward strand.
TAGTATTTTCTTAAGAGTCTCACACACCAAATTTCCTCCAATATATGCCTTAAAAATAACCAAGAGGAATAGATTGGTCTGATATTGTGTGACTGGCCAAAAATTGTTGAGGTATTTCCTGTTAGGAGAATGAGTGCACTCAGGGAAGCGTACTGAGAGTGGTGAGGAATAACACACAACCAGCATACAGATACACTGAATAGTAAACTGTAGGTTTTACTTCCAGTAAACGAGTAAACAAAGTCCAACAAACAGTCCAAATCATACATGGTTAGAGCAGTTAGTATCAATCCAAGGATAATCCAAAAACAATGTCCAGTATCATAAACAAAGTTCAGTAAATGGAGTTTGCTAACAGGTTGCAAGACTCACAGCAATCCAAGCAGAACGACAAATCAGGCAAAAACAAAAGGGAAAATGCAAGAAGGTTTCTGGCTCCACCTTATCACAATTACAGCACTCTCTTAAATATACAACAGTATTAAATAACTATCCTGGTTTATATATTGCCAACCCAACTGTTAGGTGACTATCATTCTGAACAAAAATCATTTCATTTATTTATTTATTTATTTATTTTGTCAATCATATATTAGATAACATGTATAAGTATAAACATGATTATGAATACATGAAATGTATACCAATAAAAAAGAACATTAGGACAGGGGCAGCAAGCACATTGGTGAGCTTATACATGCCCCTTACAGACTTCTTAGGATTGGGGTGAGGTCAATAGTAGCCCCGTCTAAGGTTAACGTTTTTGGGGTCTGGGGAAGAAAAACCACAGAGTCACCTAGTGTATTCCAGGCATTGACTATTCTGTTGCTGAAGTTGCATTTTCTGCAATTGAGTTTGGTGCAGTTTACCTTGAGTTTGTATCTATTGTGTACTCTTGTATTGATTCAGATTCTCAGTCATCCAAGTCATGATTGTCCCCAAAAGTGCTTTTTCAAGAGGCAACTGGACTTTCTGGTTTTTCTTTGAAGATGTTCTACTTCTCATCCAAGAAGCTTCTCCAGCTCTGACTGGATCGTGGGGAATGGAAGGATTTATATATCCAAAAATCCACAAACAGATATATATCTCGGGACTTCTGGTTTGAGCTTCTTTGGCGACGGACCGAAATCTGTGATCATGCGTGATTTTGATCCATGCTTGCTGCCGGAGCACCCTGATCCTTTGGATTCGGGGCTGAAGAAGGTGGCAAAGAGAGGGGAAACAGCTAGCTGAGTAGAGGGAACCACATCTCTCCTTCTCAGCTGGTCTAAACTCCCTTTCCCGAAGGCGGTTGAAGCGGTGGTCAGAAATGGCCACCTCAAAGAAGAACCCAACCGGACAATAATGAGCAGGTAGAAGACAAAAGGGGATTGCAGGACAGACTGGGCTAATCAGAGACAACATCTAAACAAAGTATCCTGGATCTAAAAGTATTAAGAGTGCTATTCCTAAAAGAAGATTTTTAAAGCGGCAAAGAGAGAAAAGGAGGCGAAAAATCCTTTTTTCTATTTTCATACTGACAGTTACAATCGACTTTGATGTTAAAAAGAAGAAATCTAAGGAAGAAATTTGTGATAATTTACTTTGACACTAATAGACAATCTTAAGCTGAAATTAAAGTGTCAAAAGGAAAATAAAGACTTCCTGAATACTCTAAAGCCCTTAAAAGGAGAAGAGTGGAGGAAAAAGGGTGGAACTTGGCAAGAATAATGGTGTGCCACCTGGAAATAAAGGGATTAACAGTGAAACTTTGAAAAGAATTCCAAAAGATACATTGCAACTGAAACTTTATTAAAAGATAACAGATCCCCTGGAAAGGAAAAGTAGAAGAAAGAAACAAGAAAAAACAGCTTTGGATTAATGGTGATTTTTAAATTTTTGGGTGTTGGATCTTTGATTAAAGTCAATTGGGTGGCTGTTTAAAAGTCCTTAAAATGGTATCACTCCTTGAGGAATTAAGAATAGAAGTTAAAAAACAGAAAGAAGATGCACAAGAGAGAAGAGGATCTTTTGGCTTCGTATTTCAATTTTTAGAAATGGAGATTTTGAACTATGAAAAACAACAAGAAGTGCTTGAAGAGCAAGAAGAAAGGCGGGACAAAGAAGAAGCCATTTTTAATGATCAAATAATGCAATGTGGGGTAAAATGGGAAAAATGAGTTAAAAGCTTAAGATTAAAGGGAACAACTAAAAAAAGAATAGTTTGAAAAAGAAGCACAACAGTAAGGAGAAGCAGAAAAGAGAATGACAGAAGGGAGGGTGAAAGAGAAGGGAACAAAAAAGGCAGTGAGAAAAAGGGGGGAAGATAAAGAGGGAAAAAAGTTATAAGGGACAAAAGCTGGAAATAAAGAAACAGTACAAGGATCAAAGGCATTAGCTTATTTAGAAGTCATAGAGATAATGGTTAAATCAAACTGAAAGTGAGAATTCTGCAAGAGTACAAAAGACAGTGTTGTTACAGCAGAATATAGTAATGAGTTAGAAATGAAGTAGGTGATTAAATTACAAGATAAAACTGTATTGTTTTGTAATGGTATGTTTATTAATAAGTTGAAATAAGAAGAAGAAATGGAAATATTTTAACTGTTTTTAAAAATTGATAAAATACAATTGAAAAGAAGTGTGAAAAATTTACAATGGAATCAATACAAGTTGTTAGGATGAATTTGAATGGAATAATTATTTTGCTTTAGATAGATAGATAGATAGATAGATAGATAGATAGATAGATAGATAGATAGATAGATAGATAGATAGATANGGATGAATTTGAATAATTACTTTGCTTATTTTATGTTTGTTTTCTTAAGTTTTTGCGGGTATTTATATGTATGGTATTTAGCTTTGTTTGGGTATTTTCCCACATCATCATAGTTGTGCTTTTAAAATTGTAGCAACGTTTCGGCAGAATCTCATCTGCCATCATCAGGCTTCTGTATTGTGTTCGTCCATTTGTTTTCGTAGAAAATATATGTATGTGTATAAATATATGTATGGAAAATATATATATGTGTGTACATATATATATATATATATTCTATTTTTTTTAGAGTTTTGTATGTATTCCCAAGGGAAAGTACCAAGTGGAATTCAGTTAATGAGAGTTATATTAGAAATTGAATGTTATAATTCCATAATGTAGAAATTAAATGTTTAATGAGATTTTATATGATAATAATTATAAGATATAAATATGTTACGCTCTAATTGCTTTTCAAGGCCTGGAAGGGGAGGGAAATTCCCCCCTCTTTCGGGATTATGATGGAAGAAAATATATGAAATTGTAAACAGGACAGACGAAAGTATAATGAATAGAAAGATACAGAAATCTAGGAAGAGAAATGTAATTGAATTTGAACGAATAATTATAGAAATGAGATAATTATAAAAGAAAAATAAGGAAAGGGAAAAATATTGAGAAATTGAAAATTGAAAAAAATAGTGCTAAGATATGAAATTGAATATATAAGATGAATATTTGAGATTGTGTCTGTATGGAGATGTGATAACACCTGGAATCATGCTGTTCTCAAAAAAAAAGATGTTTTATTTGTTATGTTTTGTTAAAACCCAATAAAACTTTTACAAAAAGAAAAGAAAGAGGTCAAATTGCAATCTTCCTGTCTTCTGAGGAATGCCTGGGGATCATCCTGGCACCCTTAACCCTCTTCCTTTCTTTAACTCCCCTCTTGGTTTTCGGAAACTTCATTAAATACCCAGAATCCCCTGTCCTCAAAGGGCAACAGTGGGGGTCTCTCTTAGGTCCTCCTCATCTCCCTCTGGCTTTCCTTCTCATCCTCTTTGCTGGGATGAGAAGGATCCTCTTTGGCTTCACAAAATCACGAAGCAGATTCCTGGTCCTGATTGAATCTCTTTTTATTAGGCTAATCTGAATTCCTATGGGGTTGCGATGGGTCAGACACGACTTTGCAACTAACAATAACAAAAAATCATTCGCATCCAGCAAAGTCCTGGCAAACAGTCTTTCAAGAATGGTTTACAACCACAGACCTTATCAGGCTTCAACAGTTGTGGAACGCTGTACAAAAAAAATACTTTCCAAGAAGTCACGAACAAATCTTCACCCTAATTAAATGAACTAATTGTCTCCTGCAAACATCACCCCCCTTTTGCTCCTCTTTATTCCCTATGGGAGGGGCCATTCACCATCCACCTGTGGTTTTACTCCCAAGTCGACCCTTGTTCCTTAACTGTTCCCTTCTCCTGGCAGCTCTGTGCATGTGCACACTGGGAACAGGCTCCAGCTATTCTTCTGCCCCACTGATCTCCGATTCCAAAGGCAGCTGATAACTGTCAGACGGCCCTGGCCCCATCTCTGCCTCCAACGCAGAGCCCTCAACCGAGCCTTCCTCAGGCTCCAGGACTGGCCCATGTTCCTCCCTCAACCTCCTCACTGTCCGAGTCTGCCGCCAGCTCTGCTGGCCGCTGTCGGGCCACAAGTTGGCCAGCCAAAAAAGGCCACCTGCCTCCTCCATCAAACAGTTTTCAGCAACATCTTCTCAATTGCTGCCTGCTCTGTCTTAGCCAAAACAATGTTGGTGGTGTCAGCCTTCTTGGCCACGATGACCAGGAAATAACGGAATAACCTCCTGCACAACTGTCCCCACTGTCAGGAAATGTCTCCTTAGTTCTAGGCTGCTTCTCTCCTTGGTTGGTTTCTGTCCGTTGCTGCTTCTCCCGCCTTCTGCGACTTTGGAGGGTAGGGGGACCCCCTCCTCTTCTGCGTAGCAGCCCTTCAAATAGTTCTTCAAACCTCCCAATGGCGCAACCTTTATCAACAAAACCAAGTCCCCTCCCTGCTGCTCGCCTTCTTCCCTGCCTCCTCCCCCCCATTCCATGAGATGGTGAACTGACTGCTGAGTAATCTGTTTCCAGGCCTCACTCAGAATGGACCCCAAATGGAACCCCGCTCAACCCGCAGTGAAAGCACAACGCAAGACCAACAGGCTTTCTTCTAGAGGTTCGGTTCCCACCAACTGGGGGTTCACAAGAGAAGGTGTGTCCCGCCCCGCCCCTGGAAATCCAGGGTTGAGAGATGGTCCAGTGTGGCTTCTGGCCCGTAGGGCACCACCATGGGCACATCAACGGAGCAGCGTTTCTACTGGTTCCCACAGGCTGGCAGTGCCCTTGCGCAGAGCAGACCCAGCACACCCGATGCCTCCTGTCTCTGATCGGGCAGAATATCTGAGTTTTGTGAGCTCAGTCGCTTGCTGGCAGAGTTGTCCAGCTGCTGTTAGTCAGCACAGGAGATGAGACAACATGTATTCCCACACAAGCCACGATCTGGGGAAATAAAACACCCGTCAGTCCAACTTCTCCAGCTAGGAGGAAAACCAGCAGAGGGCAGAATGGCTTCCTCCGTAAGGCCTCTGGCCAGAAGGGCCTTTTTCTCTTGCCAGCTTAGTGGACGGAGGGACCCCTGTGGAAATAGTTTGTCTTGATTCCAGCAAACCGAATTGACAGAAGTCGTCAGTGGCAAACTTATCCCTTAGAAAGTCCCCTTCCTTCTGTTCTTGGGAAACCGTTGGGCGTCTCAAACGGCCATCGCTGAACGGAAGACGAAGAACGAGGCACCCAAGGTGGGCGCTGCCAGGTACGATCCGCAGGGGAAATCATTTCTTCCTTACCGGTTTCAGCCACAGCCTGGGAAACGTTTTGCAAAGCCCCAGAGAGAGGGCAGGAGGATGTGCAGATCCATGTCCCCCGGCCAGCTGCCATGTGGATATTGTAGTCGTCGGCAGTCTTGTCAGGATCTCCACGGCCTCCTTCCCTCCGGGCCTCTGAGGAGGGGCGAAATCTCCACACACCCCATGCCCACTAATGCCCATACTCCAAGCTCCCACACCTGATGCTTGCAGCATCCCCTCCTTTCTCTGGGGGAATAGTAGCCGGGCCTCCCCCTCTTTTGCCACTCTCCCAGGCTGCCTTGGGATGGAGGGAATGCCCCCCCACACACACACACACTAGTCCAGTTGGGGCACAGCCAGTCACCCACTTCACTGGTTTAAGAAGACTCAAACAGAGATTCCCCCCCCCTCACCAGCCCCTCCCCTCGAGACAAGGAGGGCCAGCAGCCTCCCTCAGAGTGAGGGGGGAGGAAGATGCCAAGTCTCTGGGGTCCCATCTGGGTGAGCAAAAGAGGAAACAGCAGTGAGACAGGCCCTCCCTTTAGCCCCTCCCTCAAGAAACCTGCAAGGGGAGGATGGCAACAGGGAGGTTCCCCCCATGGATCTGCTAGGCGAAATACGCAGGGGCACCTCCCATTGGGGCCCAACCTCTGGCCATCCTTCCTGCTGGCAGGGAACGGCGGGTCTTCCTCGAACCAGGAGTGGGGAGAAGGAGGAGGCTCAGCACCATGGGGCTTGCAAGGCTGAGGCCAATTGCCCAAGCAGCCCAGGCCAGGGGCAGGGGCGGGGCTGGAGCCCTTCAGGCCGGGAGCTCCAAAGGGGCGGCAGAGGGTCCCTTCCCACGGCCTGGACCTGCACACACAGCCTTTGGCGGGGGGACTGTGGGCCCACGAGGTGATGAAACATCTCCTCGGCTCTTGGAAGTTCTGTTGCAATGATGATGGAGGACAAGGAAGCGCCTGACCCTTGGCTGACCCAACCCAGCCGGCGACAGCAGTGCCATGAGAAAGGAAGGGGCTTTCAGTCAATTTGGGGGTTTCAGGAGGAGCCAGAGGTCGGAGCCTCTTCTGTAGGAGCAAGTCCAGGGCCAGAAATGCCTGGACTGGCCCAACTGGTCAGCTTCACCTCCTCTCGAGAAAGGAACGTAGATACCCCCTCCCTGCTTCAGGCTCCCACAAAACAGCCCCTGGATGCCCAGAGAAGCAAAGGCACAGGGGTCTTCTAAAGCTCTCAGCGGGGGGGCGAGAGGAAAGCCCTCGGGGGGCAGGGGGGACCCCAAACCCAAGGGGGCCTGGGTTGGGGGTGTCTTGGGGGGGCTGCTTAACCTGGTTGGCTGACGGCTCTCTGCAGGTTCTCGATCCACTTGTCTCTCTCGCGCGAGCGGCAGGCGAAGCACTTGGTGCCCGAAGACGTGGTTACGGGCAGGAAGGGGCGAGGGTGAGCTGCATTCTGCAACATGCCAGGAGCCCCGTACGCTCCCCCGAGAGGGCCAGGCGCGCGCCCCCACCTCGAAGCAGAACCTGCCAGGATGCTGCTGTGCACCGGCGTTGATGAGGAGTCCTCGTCCAGGTTGAGCTCCAGCGCTTCGGCTGCACTGCTGGGGCTGAGCAGGACTGCGTGCGAATGCGACTCCTTGATGCTTGCATCAGCGGCCTGTGGGGGGTAGGGGGGGCCCTCAGTCACGGGAGGTGTAGGCTTGGGGAGGACCCGGGAGGAGGAGGGCTTCAGCTGAGCCCCCGCTCTTTGGGGTACCTGCCATCTGCAGCCAAGAGGCATCTCTGCGGCCTCAGCAGGGAGGCTCTCGGAAAGCCCTCTGGGCCACGGGGGTCTCCCCTTCGTCCGGCCAGCCGAGCCGGGGAGCCCCTTCTTGGAGGGAGTCGGCAGAGTCCGTGAGCGGCTGCCCCCCCTCCACTTCCCCGCGACATTTCTACTCGGAGCTGCCGCCCCCAGCCGGATATATTTAGCCCAGCCGCGTAAGTGGAGGCAGCCCCTGCGTGTCGGGGCTGCCGTCAGCTGGAGGGGGGGAGGAAGGCAGGCGCTAAAAATACCCCGGGCACCCAGGCCTTGCGGGGGGGAGGGCTGGGCACTGGGGCCCCTGGGGGAGAGGGAGGGAGGGGGGTCCGGTCAGCCCTGGAGCCTCCCTCCCATCCACCCCCGGGAGCAGGGGGGCGGCGGGGGTCCCACCTGTCGTGGTCAGCACTCCGGAAGCGGGGCAGCATCTGGCGGAAGCTGCTGGTGCGGTCCAGCTTGGGCTGGCTCTTGGTGCGCTTGATGGAGCTCTTCAGGCGGCGGCTGAGGAAACCCTGTTGCTGCAGCAGGCGGGGGGGAGGGGGGTGGTCAGGCAGCCCCTGGGCCTGCTGGGGGGCCTCGGGGGCCCGGAGGGGGAGCGGCCACCAGCCCCCTCCCTGCGAGGAGGAGGAGGAGGCGCCTGGCTCGGCCGTGGCTGGACAAGGCCCGGCAGCCGGAGGTCCCCACAGGTGCCCTGGCTTGGGAGCCCAGAGGCCAACTGGGACCCTCCTCTGCCGCCCCTCCAGAGAAAGACCCTCAAGGACGCAGATCTGCAGGCAGCCCATCTTTCCCAGAACTTCCGCCTTCCTCTCCTGGTGGCCTCCTTTCCGTGCTCTCCACAGCTTTGCTCAGCCGGACGGAAGTGGGAACNTCCGCCTTCCTCTCCTGGTGGCCTCCTTTCCCCGCTCTCCACAGCTTTGCTCAGCCGGACGGAAGTGGGAACCTTCCTGACTTTGGCCCAGCAGCCCCCCTGGATCCAAGACAGCCCCCCCACCTCCACACCTAACCGTTTTTTCTAGGGGGGGCAGGAGGGGGGAAGCAGCCCACCAGCCCTTTGCAGGCCCAGGCGCAGAGCCTGACCGGCTGGAGCCCCAAGGCCCCCTCCCGATGGCATCTCCCTGCCCAAAGGCCACTGCTCCTCTCCCACAGAGGGCCCCCCACCTGTGGGGGCAGCTCCCCCTTCTGCCCCCTCCCTCCGCCCCACGGGGGGACAGGACCGGCTCCCGCAGGGCGAGCGGGTGGGGCCGTGGAGAGGGCAGACGGCATCCCTGCTTGCGGTCCTGCGTCCCCCCAGGCCGGTCACCAGCAGCGAGGCAGCCTGTTTAGCAAGTGGGGCGCTCCTGGCAGAAGGGGCTGGACTAGGTGGCCTCTAAGGGAGAGTGCCCCATGGCTCAGCCGGCCTCTGATCCGCTGACCCTTCCCCCCTCTGAAGGAAAAGAGTGGGGGCCATGCCACTCACCGAGGAACGGAAGGGGGGGGCCGGCGGGGCGTCCATGTTGATGCTGTACTGCTTGCCCCCCGGGACGCTCTTCCTGCGGGAGCGGCTGGCGTGCGATTCTGCAGGGGGAGAGAGGGGGCCAGTGTCTGCCTGAAGGGGCACCCCCACACGGAAGGGCTGCTTCGCGGGGGGGGGGAAGCAAAGGCCCAGGGGTTCGGGGGGGGAGGGAAGCGACCGCTGGCCGATGATGACCAGTTCCATCCCCCCAGGACAAGAGGCTCCCTGCACCCCCCTCCTGCCCCGAGGAGCCAGCCAGGCGAGCCCTCAGCTGCCCCCCCTGGGCCGGAAAAGGGAGCCCTGCACACAGCCCCCCTCTGCGCCCCAGCTGGGACCTCCCGAGCCCCCCCTTTGTGATCGGAAGGGAGCAGTTCCCTCGGGCCGTGGATGAGGGGCCCCCAAGTCCCAGGGGGAGCAGCCCCCCCTTGGAGCAACCATGGAAAAGGGCCCCTTGCGGTGGGCAGACGGGGAGATTTCCCCCTTGCTCCCCAAAGAGTGTAAATGTGGGTGCTTTTCACAACACTTCTTTGAAAAACCCGCTTTTTGCCCTGCGCCAAAGCAGGAAAAGCTTCTTTTTCCCTTTCAAGGCCGCCCAGCCCCAGAAGCAGCTGGCAAGCAGCCCCCCCATCCGACACACGCAGCCCCTCCCCGGAGGGCTCCGTGGGGGGAGGGCAGGCCATGGGGCACCTAGGCCCCCTCCCGGCCCCCAGGGCTCCTCAGGCCCCGCCGGGGCTCAGGGAGGGAGGGAGGGGGCCCAGGCGAGCCGGGCCTGCGCCTGCCCTGACGCCTGGACCTCTCACCCCCGAACAGCAGGGGCCCTTCGGTGGCCCCCAAGCAGCACCGGCTGCCAGGATGCGCAGAG
>BHFT01054933.1:0-16229 GCA_004320025.1 Laticauda laticaudata
ACGCTCGAACTCGATTGTTTCGCCAGACTCTTCGTAGTGGGCGGTGGTGGTAGGCTGGCTTTCTGTCTTTGGGTTGGGTTTGTTTCTTCGCTGTGTGTGTCATTTTTCATCTGTGACAGCGATTTTTTCGCGGTTCAGCGGCTATGGCTTTCCGCGATGGCTTCGGTTACGTGATGTTGGGCTTGTTGAGTAATTTACTCGTGTTGAATCGAGTCTTTTAAACCCAACACCACGCGATCCCTCATCGCTTCGTCAATGTTCAGGAAAATCACACTTCAACCCCTAATTTGTCTAAGGGCAGCAACAAGTCGCGAGGTCTCTCCCTCTCTCTGGTCTCTGCAGTAAAATTCGTGTTCGCTTTTATTTAAATTACACACCATCGTGAGCGTATGTGTGCTTTTGAGAATTTCTTTGCAATTCTGGCACGTTAGTTGTTTTGGACAATCTCGGGGCTTCGCAAGGGCCTTGCCATCTTGAAAACCGTTGCCCGCATGAGTTTAGGAACACAGCTCTCTTACGTTTGCTCTGAAATGCCTTCGTTTCATTGCTCTCCAAATACATTTGGAAGCGGTCTGCATAGGATTCCAATCCTCTTCATTGCGGATTGAAGGGTGCGGGCGGGTGGTGCTCCAGGCATCCCTTGTCGCCTTCTGGACTTCTTTATTCACCGCATGCAGGTTTCGCCGTTCAGGACGATTCCCATTCCTCGTCGCCAGTGTTTTTCAGAAAACACACGAGGTAGACCGGGTTTCCAACAACAAGGCTTTATTTCTTAAACTAGTCAGTAAACAGCGAACCACTTTGGCTGAAACTGAGCCAGCCTTTATACAGGCTGGCCTGCCTGCTTGTAGCAATGGCAGTTGCTTAATTTGCCCCTTCAGCCACTCTTTGGATTGGTTCCTAGTGAACCAATCCAATGCTTAGTTTATTTGACCAATCAGGTTTGCAGATTTGGAGTCACCCAATTTACATATAGAACAGATAAGATGCTTTATTCTTGTCATATCAATAGTTTCTGTCAATTTATATACTTAAAAGCAGATGGGCACAATCGACAAAAAGGTTTGTTTCAGACTAATTACTCTTTTTTAATTTGATTTTAGTACAAATGTAATCTTTTTATTTGGTTGATGCTGAGCTATATATGTGTGTGTGAGAGAGAGAGAGTTTTGTACACATACACACAGTGTATAGACTGACAGATTTTATTTTGTAAATAGTCTGAAGTCTTGGGAGCTGCACGTCATGCAAAATTGTATAAATAAACTCTATGTATGGAATGAGATCCAGAATTGCTCTGCTCAACTGTGACTCAGATTTCACTCTTTCCATTGTCCTACCAAATCTGATGGGACCTAAAGATCACCTCTTATATATCTATTTGTATGTTTCCTTTTATTTTACATGACACTAAATAAAATACTAACCTTTTATATATTTGAGTTTCAGCTATAATATTGTAGCATATTGTGTAATGTACTTCATCTTATGAAACCTGATGACAATGATCTTCCATTAAGATCCTTCGTGTTTTTTTCCTTCAGGCAAGGAAAAGTACATTTTCCCAAGAGTGTTTAGGAATTCCTAAAACTCTTATTTATTCATGCAATTAAAAACAGTTTTCTAATAGCTAGGTTGCATTCTACTCTTTTTCCAAAACTTTTTATAGTTTATGAACAAATGGCTGCTCAATGGAATTGCAGCATATTCCTTATGCCCTACGCAAAGTCCATTCAGGGACATTTCTACTGTGCTTTTAGCCCAACCAGATACAATACAGCAGTGTTTGTAAGGTCTGCAAATCCTGAAAGTTCGGAAAGTCCTTGGAGGAAAGCCATCGCAGGAAAGATTATTGGACAATGGTTTGAAAAGACAGCATGTTGGAGAGGATCAGGGAGATCCGCTTCCAGTCTTCTCAGTCATGGGAGCTTATCTATTTCATAGGGCTGTTGCAGTCCCATACATCTGGATCCAGAAATAAGCTGAAAAAACCACATCAAACCAGCCAAATATTTTTTTGTTTCAAGTCTTCGTGGTTTGTATTTCTTGATTACATGCAATTGAGAAAAAACAATATAAATCACTTTCCTTGAGATGCATATCCTTCCAATACATTAGAAAATATGTCCTGACAACAATAAACAAAGAACATGGAAGAATTATGATGTGAACTTTTGAATAAAATAGTCATGTTTTTCTTCAGTTTTGGGCAACCACACTGATGTGCTTTTAAAAGAAACAGAAAGAAGGCTTAAGATTTATTAGCTTTCATTGTTTCTTTAAAGTAACATATTCCTCCATTTTTTAGATAGTTATATTTTAAGAAAATGTTAATATGTCAAATTTAATACTGGTAATCATACAAAAGGTCTACATATTTTTTCATTGTTATATAGGCCAGATGTACAATTCTTATTTCTAAGGTTTCTAGGGCTATGTCAACTTACCTACTAAAACAGTAGAAGGTGTTACATTTCCCCCCCCTCTTTTTTCATGGACCAAACAGCCATACACACCAAATTACTTTCAAAGTACATTGTGACAAACATAAATTTGCTGACATGTTTGCATATAGGTTTGGACAAGATCAACATTTCTAATTTTAAATCTTAACATTTCATCACAAATCAGCTCTGGACTTCAGAAGCTTTTTGAATTTGGCAGACAATATGCGTGATCCAACAATAAAATTTAAAGCATGCATATAAAAACATAATGGCATGGAAAGCCTGCCTGAACCCATGGAATACCTGTAAGCAGGGTAAAAAGATTGGAGCATCAATTTCTTTGCCATGTCAACAAAAGAGAGTGGAAAAGGATAGATAGCCAAAATGACCTTATTTCCAGGATCAAGGATCCCCAGGTTTTGCAAAAGCACAGAAATACATCAAGATGAAGAAAAAGCAAGCACAAACTAAATAAAATTAAGAACATAGCGATACAACAATGAGCACAGGGAACTCTAGAATGCCAAGAGAAAAAGGAGCATGAAACCATCAGAAAAGATGATATAGCTAGCTAGCTCCAACCTGTAGCAAGGCTTACAAATTATGTAACTTAACAGATAATTATATTTAATGTATTGCTCAAGTTTTCCATCATTTTTTTTTCACAAGAGATGTCTATCAAGAACAATACTAATAGAGCTTCCAGCTCTAGGCTCCAAAAATCTAGAAAACCAACGTATAAAAGTAAAAGCTAGAAATTTGGATCAGGATCTAGTAGCCTGAAGTAAGAAATGCAGACAGATGAACGTTTGGTCCATAAGGAAAGCCATTATTGGCTGAGATACATTATTCTTTCTGTTGTAATCTCTGAGGTGAAAGTCTCATTAAGACTACACTGGAATTGGCTTCTTATATCTGATGCATTAACCACTTAAAATACACAAGTCTTATTAAGAATATTGTAGCACAGGGTATGCAACATGGCGTTGGCAGACATCAATGTGCCATCCCAAAGCTTTTTTCATTACTCACTAACCTCCATGTCTCCTCTGACACTCTCACTGTGTGCAAGCACAAGTATTCACTGTTTATTTATCTTGAATACCTTAAACAATGAAGGCAACTTACATATTCCTCCCTTGCTGCTCAAGTTTGAACCATTTAATAAATGATTCATCTATTCTCATGATAGTTTCTTCATGTATTGCTTTATATTCAGCACAACTCCCACTCTGAATTTGCACACAACTTTCCATAATTCAAAATCCATTCATCATACACTTTGTCTAAAACAGTAACATATGATAGATGTCACATTCCTGTATTTCTCAATACCCTGGTGAGCAAAAATACATTTTCAGAGATCCTGTGTGGCAAATTTTTTTTTCTCCCTCTCATTTATTTTCTATCAGAAATCTGACAAGCGCCCTCCCAGGCATACTTAATAGACAAACCCCTAGGTGTTCTCTTTCTGCATTCATTCTTGATAAGTTTTGTTTTGAATAAGCAACAATAGCAACATTCTTCCAATGATCAGGCATATATACAACTTGCATGCATGAAATACAAACAAAGTTAAACAAAATACTATTCCATTAGCAAATCACACCCATAATTTAAACTTTTTTCCTATTGCAGATAATATTTGAGCCCTTATCTTTTGTCCACATTCTCACAGCTTTTATGACTTTTTCTTTAACATTTATTATATTGGTTTAAATTCTGCTCTTTAACACAGTGGTCGCCAACCAGTGGGCTGGGCACCAGTGGTGGTCTGCAAAAAAATGTTGGGGGTCCGCAGAGAAATGTCACCCCCAAAGCACCCTCCAAAGAAATTAATCCAGGTTGCACGGAAACACAAGGCTGCACCACCACATGGGGACAACACATGGGGACACAGGGCTTTTGTCACTTGCATTGCGAACAACATGAGGTAGTGAGGGGACGGGGAAAAGGACGGAGGGGGAACTTGCCCCACTCGCCACATGCATGTCTCCTGATCACCAGGCTGTTCTCTGGTGGCTTAGAAGTGGACTAGATGATCTCCAAGGTCCCTTCCAACTCTGTTATTCTATGAAAAAAAATTTCTTCTGCTTTTGGCTGCATGCAAGGAAAACAGAAAAAGTCTTTCTTTCTCTCTCCCAAATCCACCAGAAATGAGTCTTTGGGACCCTGCAAGGCATCCTGCTCCAAAAAGCTGCGCCAGCAAAGACTCATTTCTGGTAGAGTTTGGGGGATAGAAAGAAAGACTTTTGCTGGTTCTGCAGCTTTCCTTGCATGAAGCCAAAAGTCTCTCTCTCTCTCTACCTGAGAACGGAGCTGGAGATGGTATTCTGCAATCCCAAATAAAGAATGATCAATTGGTAGAAAAACAAGGTGGGGAATTTTCCTGCAGACTTTTTTGGGGATTTTCCCAGGGTCTCTGGTCCATGGGATTTAAAATTATGAGTTTGGTGGTTCCTGAGGTCCAAAAGGTTCATGACCCCTACTTTTTTTTAACATACAGGTAGTCTTCAGGTTACAGCCATTCATTCAGTGACCAAAGTTACAATAGAACTAAAAAAAGTGACTTATGACTGGTTTTCACACTTATGACCATTGCAGTATCCCCATGCTCAAAATTTGGGCAACTGGCATGTATTTATGATAGTTGCACTGTCCCAGTGTCATGTGATCCCAAATTGTAACCTCCCCAGCTGGCTTCCGACAAGCATAGTCAATGGGGGAAATCAGATTTGTTTAGCAGCCACATGATTCATTTAACCACTGCAGTGATTTGCTTAAGAACTGTGGAAAAATAGGTTGTAAAATGGAGCACAACTCACTTGACAACCATCTTGTTTAGCAACAAAAATTTTGAGCTCAACTGCTGTTGTAAGTTAGAGACTACCTGCATCACCATCATTCCTATATAAATCTCTCACGATTCATTACTCCAGCATTCCCTTCAGTTTCATCCAGGGTCATGTAATCACTTTTTTAAAAAATGCTTCATTTCATTCTGTTGGAGGTTCCTCCCTTAGCAATTTTCCAATCACCTCCAAAACAATTATAATTTTTATCAAAATTGAGGTATCCTCGACTTACAATGATTCATTTAGTGACTTTTTGAAGTTACAACAGCACTGAAAAAAGTAATTTACAACCAATCCTTGCACTGATGACATTGCAGCATCTCTACGTGCTTGGCAACCAGCATGTATTTATGATGGTTGTGGCATCCCAGGGTCAGGTGATCTTCACCTGCAACATTCCCAGTCAGTTTCTGACAAACAAAGTCAACAGGGGAAGCCAGATTTTCTTAATGACTGCACGATTCACTTGACTGGTTGTAAATCCAGGACTACCTGTAGTCTGCATTCTCCACCTTCTTTTAATCTTAATCTTTGCTTTCTTTCACGATATTTTTCCAATTATATTTTTCTTTCTATAAGCAAACAATGTGTTGACTTTCCTCTCTCAAAACAAAGTTTTGTTATCTTTCCTCTCTCTCTTCCCCTCATCCAGCACTCTAATGTTAATATAACTTCACAAACCTCAATAGTACACTGTAACTTAAGTTTATTCACTCTGTTCCAAGCAGTTTCCCACACCCTCTTTCATTACATCCAATTTCCATTCATTCTGTTCTTTAATCTTGTCATACGGGACTTACAGTATCTGTAGCCACTCTGTATTCACTGGAGTTTCTCTTTCCTATGATCTACTCTTGACTCTACCAAAAACTCAGAACATCTCATCATTCTTGTATCCTTTGTTAATTCTTTCAGACTTTCATTTTATCAAACCAGGTATAGTTTTAGATTCATTCCTTTGCTATGTTTATACACGAATAAACTTATGCTATAATATGTACTCATAACACTCTTTTTTCTAAGCAGATATTCAGCAAACAAGTGCCATTCTCATTCATATTACTCGGATACTTAGACGGTCTAATTATGTTCCTCAAAAGTAGGAATTCACGATAGTTGCATGTTATGCTCCAGTTAGTAGCAACATGGATGAATCAGAATGAGACAAGTAAGTACACATATTGACACATCACGGGTTAATCAATCAAAACTTTTACGTAATTTTTTGTCAGCACTACAGGGAAGGACGAGATTATAGGCCTTAGGTGTACCCATGGCATATGCAGGATTCCCTATTAACAGTTAAGGGTTCAGCACAAATTTATTGTGGCATGTTTCGGTCAATATGTAACAGGCTCAAGAACCTGCATAGCCCAATTCTATTCTAAGTGTGATCTTGCAGTTCTGTACAATGTGGGATCTCTCATGTAAAAACTACGAGAGAGCCTCATACCTTTGCCAGGGAGGAAGTCAATGTTTTGCATAGCACACTGATTTTAATATAGCTTGAACTCATTGGATCATCCTTCCCCTTTCAGGAGGCAAGTCATAATTAAACAACCTTTTCTTTCATGTGCTATCTTCCCCGATTCAGGTAAAATCCAGAAGATAACCAATTGTCTTTAAAACAAAACAAAAAAAAAAAACCCTTTNTTTAAAAAAAAAAAAAAAAGGATGACAATCTCCAGTTCGGGAGACCGCATCATGTTTAAAAACGACTCACGGCAACAACAAAAAAAAAAAGCGAGGCAAGGCAAGGATTGACCTCCAGGGATTGCTGGAAAAAAACCAAAGGAATGGGAACAATCTGCGTGTCCCTTCTCGCCTTTGAAGACGAACCCCTCGGAAATCAGCTGCTCCCTCCCCCGGCATCCCGAGTGGGAATGTTTTTTAAGCCTCGCTTGGCCCAAGACGCTCAGTGGAAAAGTGGCTGCCAACAAGGGAGCTCAGCCTGTCGTGCCAGGCAGGCAGGCAGGCAGGCAGGCAGCCGGCCAGCGTGTTGACTTCGTAGTTCAGCGTGTTATCGGGAAGACAGCGCGATGGCTTCAGTGCAGCACTGGACTTCAGCTGAGGATGGGCGGAGGGGCAGCCGGTTTCTCCTCCCCACCCCCGCCGCCAAAAGCGACTCTTTCCTGGCAAGGGTTTCCGCAATAGGACCGGCCGGGGATTGGGGAAGCGGGGGAGGAGAAAAAAAAGCGCTCGCCTTCGGAGGGATCCCCCGCGTTTCCCCTCTGGCTTCGTCCCGTTCTGCGGCTTACCTCTCGGGGGAGCTGAGTCGCCCCCGCCAGGCGGGAAAAAAAGTCCTCAGAAGAAGCCGCCCAAGGGGTCGCAAAGACGCAACTCCGCTCTGCAGCGGGAGGAAAAGCAAGCGGGGAGGCCGGGCTTTGTTTCGGCTTCGGAGTCCGTCCAGCTCCCGGCTCCTGTCGAGTCCCTCGGGAGGAGCGGCACTTCGTGAGGGAGACGGAAAGGGCGGGGGGGGCGGGGAGCGGAGGAGAGACGGGGAGCGCGCGCCAGCGATCTCCCGGCCGCGCCAGGCTCGGCGGTGCGCTCCCGCCCGCCCACCCACCCCGCGATCTGCAGAGGACAGTCCGGCCCGAGTCAGGGCGGACAGCGGGAGCTTCGGAAAGGAAGAGGAAGTCGCGTTTGGGCCGAGGATTGGGAGCAAACAGGGAGGAGGGGAAGGAGAAAGTCCGGAAAGGCGGGAGGCCGGTCAAGCAGCCAGGGAGCCGGCAACGGCAGGGCGGGCGGCGACTCGGTCGGCACTTGAGGAAGGCCGGGACGGGCCGGGACGGGCCAGAACCGCAGGTGGCTGGGCTTTCGGCTTCGGGCCTGGGCGGAACTTCCAGCCTGCAAACGCGAAAATCCGTGCGAGTTCGGCCCGTCGCGAAACGTAGCAAAACCGAAGCTTTGTGGTGTAGCTGGGCGCTTCCCCCCCCCTCCCCGTCAGGTAGAGCGTTCCCTGGCGGTTGCTTTTGAAGGCCAGATTCGAGGATTGTGGAAGAACCGTTCCCTTCTGAAGGATAGTTGGAAGTCCAGGTTCTCGAATTACGACTCCGGTTGGGTCCAGACTTTCCCTTAAGCAAGGGGCTCTTTAAGTGAGTCGCTCCAGCTTCCCCCATGGATTTACCTTGTCACAAGCGGCAATCACATAATCTCAGGATCCTGCAACCATTGTAAATACGTATCTGTTGCCATTTTGTTTACAAGACTGTGGGAGTGTTGTGATGCTTGTTAAGTGTGAGTACTGATTGCAAGTCACTTCTTTCAGTGCCTTTATAACTTTAAATGGCCACTAAACAAATAGTTGTAAATCAAGGACTATCTGTACAGCACGATCTCTTTGACATAGCTGGAACAGAGATTAGAAATTATAGTCCTTTCTATATGATACTTCTAATAACCTGGGCTACCTGATGCAGGTTGTAAAAGTCCGATGAGTACTACCGTAGAGAGTAGAAAGCTGCTATTTAAGAGTTGTCTGGAGTTCGACAGACCAGATGTGATAGCATCCCTTAACGCCTTACCATCCCAAAAACACACAGGCAAGGCAAACCTATCCACTTCTTGGTCAGCCTAGTCGGCTAAATTCAGCATTTTTTTTAGACTTGGAAGAGCTTGATGCAAAAAGATTCAAAACTCCCATGGAAAGCGCTTTCTGTGTTCCCTTCCCGGCCTGGCTGGAATGCACTCTGCTCAGTCAAACCAGTGAAACTCACCAGCTGCGCATAAGTGTAATAAGACATAAATTCTGCTACTTGTTCTGGGCAAAACTACTTATTTTAGTAGGGAAAAAAAAAGCCTGGAATCCCCATTTCCCAGCAACAAAACTAGAATGGATTTATGCAATGATAAACTCATGCCTGAAGAAAACATTTTTTTGCAAATAATTAGAATTGTATGAAAATGGTTGGAATGGGATTTATAATTATTGTAACAAGTAAACCAATTTATACTTCTGCAGCTGCAGACTGATAAAATTATAATGGGAATAAAAAATGGAATCAGATACAGATAATCAAAGTTGGAAGGGACCTTTTAGGTCATCTAGTGTACCCCCCTGCCTAAGCGGGAGACCCTACACCATTTCTGACAAATGGCAGTCCAATCTCTTCTTGAAAGTCTCAAGTGATGAAGCTCCCACAACTTCCGTGGGAAAGCTGTTCCATTGGTTGATGGTTCTCACTGTCAGAAAGTTTCTCATTTCCAGGTTAAATCTCTCCTTGTTCATTGTTCATCCATTGTTCCTTGTCTGGCCTACAGGTGCTTTAGAAAATAGCTTTACCCCTTTCTCTCTGTGGCAGCCCCACAAATGTTTTTTGAAGGAAAAAAAACTTGAAAAAAAACAAATCTGAAAGATCAGAAAGCTTAAATGTAGTAAATCATATTTTATTGAATTTAACAGATTATGTATTCAAATTATGCTTGAATTAATATTACTGGGAATGACAGACGCTTCTCATTCCTAATTTCAGTGCCATTTGATTCCATGTTACTGGTAAAACATTAAATATTGCTTTTGATTCTAAAAATGATAATCAGCTTTAGTTCCATAATGTACTCAAAATTAAGCATTAAGCAAGTCAAATGACGTAGAGATCCCAAACATTTTAGTGAAGCTCATATTTCAACTTACCTTTGACATTAACTTATTTGAGGGATTGCCTCTTTCCTATTTCATCTGCCCATCCAACTAGAACAACCAAATTGGCATGTTACTCATTCTGTTGTTCAAGGAGCTACATTTTGCTGTGGCACTCAAATCTTCTCCCCCACAAATATGAAGTAGGCCTCATGACTCCAGAGCTTTCAAAGGTCCCTCAAAACCTGGTTCTGCCAGCAGGCCTGGGGGCCCTGGACAGTGGGTGAACTTGTGAGTTAGACCCATTATTAATAACTTCCCCCTTTCTCTTCATGTTTATGCTTCATGTCTTCATGCTTTTGTACATTTTAATGCTTTTTAATAGTTATGATATAGATGATGGAAGACAAGAAAGAAGCCTCCCTGAAAAGTTTAGGAATCCTGAACTAGAGCATCTCTTTGGGCAATAATCCAGAATCAACTGTTTCTTCAATGACAGTGAGACAATCTTTGTGATCTTATTTAAAACACATTTGTTTAGTGTTTTGCCATACACTAAACAAATAATTTTGATCATATGACCATGGGGGCACATAGCTTTGGGCATGAATCATAAATCCATTTTTTCAGCCCCAGCATACCTTCAAATGGTTGTTGAACAAATGGTCATAAATCAAGGATTAGCTGTAGAAGCTTGAAGAGATGCAGCTACTTGCAGTTAGATGGACACATTCAAATGGATTAAGCCACTATAAATTTACCTTTCAGATTGCAAAATATCTAAATACAGGAATGCTCACACATTCCAGGGGCTATTTTATAGAGGTGAGATTTAAGCAGTTAGACAAAATGGTTAAATATGTTAACCACGTTCCTTGTCATGTATTTGTGAAGCATCAGAGATGGAGGACACAGCACATATATTCTTGAATACCAGTTATATGATAAAGATCAATATCTTGGATTACACATTAGACAAATGGCCTGATGGGGATCCATACATTAAAACAATACATTTCATGTATGTTCAGAACTGAAATATGCAAAAGTGTTTTTTTATCTGAATAAAATAGTATCACTGAGAATTACATATGAGGATCTGGTTGGGATAAGAAGAAATTATTTGCATTTCCTTTTAATTCTATTTGCTCTCATTTGTTATACATGGTCTTATTGTCCTGTATTTTGCATTCTGATGTGGCCTAATCATTAAAGATTATTATTTAAAAGCAAAAAAGTTTTTTCATTTGGCAGTCTTTGTAATCAGTAACAGGATGGGTCATTGACTCTCTAAAGGAGACTTGTAAACATAATGGTTTTGTTTTTCCTTCCTGGAAAAAGGTTCCTGTTCAATTCATTGTTTTTGAATTCTGTTACTAAAATCTGGAACGTTGAAATAACCGTGCACTAGCTTCTTTAAGAAAGTATTTTCTTTTCTGCATACAGCAAGAACCATGAGCATAATCTACATTAGAAAATTTGAACAACTTTTGACAAACAAAACTTTAGAAATATTAGTAACTGGAAAAATATTAATTTGTCCAGCAGCTAAACTGAATGTGAGCAGCTTTTGTTTACAGCTGTAAAAACCACAAACATTAAAGTAAAATTACTTAAAGTAAAATTTAAAGTAAAATAAAGAATATTATTTGTAGCTCAGGATTGAAATGAGGGATCATTGGAACTCTCTGGGCTTGGTTTTTTTTTTGGTTTTTTTTTTTGCAGGTGTCTCATTACTCAAGCTAGATGTGTTACCTAATTTGGATAATGAAATTGCTATGACCAGTAGAATTGCATGAGAAGACATCTGTTGCCAAAGGAAAAATCTCCTAATGTGGAAAAACTACTTTCAAAGACTGATTATGGTAGATTGAATGATATTTCATATTTTAAAATTTATACTTGCGAGGTGCTTGAAAATGTAGACCAGCTATCCATTATCTTCGAATTATAAGCCATCCAGAGTCATTGACTGAGATAGGAGGTTATAGAAATTGAATTAAATAATTAAGTGAAATGTCTCACTCTTCTTCAGATTGGGGTCTCTTTATTGTAATGTCCCTGCAAATGACAACTAACCTTTATTCTAGAATTCTTAGAAAAGATATATATTAACAACAATAGACAGCTCCTCCACTATTGTTTGAATTTATCCACAGCCTTGTTCTGGAAATGAGATCAAATGCAGACCTAATGTGGCATTAGGTCTTAGGTGCAGAGCTTGTCTTAGCTAAATATTTTTCATCCCAATTTTGCTATATTAGGGCATGTCCCGGGATAGAATGTCCAGTTCTAAAGTCTGCTTGCTCATTTAATTAATCCAGTCAATTTGTTGTGGAGATATTTCACATAAAACTTGAGCCACAGAGCGCCAGTTTGGTCTAGTGTAGGGGTGTCAAACTGGATTTCTTCAAGGGCTGGATCAGCATTGTACTTCTACATGGGACGGGGCAGCAGCAGCGAGGGGACAAGATGGATGATTCCTGCAGCACCCAGCTGGCCAAAATGGGGCACGGGGGTCAGTGTGTGGCCCCTCCATGCCTCATTTTCACCCTCCATAGCCTGCAGCATTCCGTTTTTGGGGCCGTTTTTTGGCCTGTTTTCTTCCTATTTTTTGGCCCATTCTAAGCTGGCAGAATGCTGCAGGAGGCCCCCCCACGCACGCAGCCCATTTTAGCAGCCAGAGGCACCGTGGACCGGTCCTTTGATATTTCCAGGCTGGCCCCATGGACTGGAGGCAGCCTGCGGGCCTTGAGTTACATACCCCTGGTCTAATGGTTAAGGTACCAGGCTAGAAAGCAAGATACCACAAATTTAAGTCCTTAGCCATGAAAACCAGCTGGGTGATCTTGGGCCAGTCACTCTCTCTCAGCCCAACTCACTTAATATACTGGTTGCTGTGAGGAAAATAAGAGGAAGGTGTGTTGGATGGTGTGTTGTGTTCACCAGCTTGTGTTGCTTGTGAAAATAAAGGCAGCATGTAAAAAAATGAATAAATAAATAAAGCTTACTTATTAATCTAAGATGGCTTTTGGACTAATATTTAGCAGGCAGTTCAGCAATGAGCCTTTTTATAAATGAGCACTAATGGCTAAACCCCAGTTCTCTGGTGTTCATGCAGTGTGATTAATGTAGGAGAACAGAGGAACAATTATAGGGGTCCACCATTCCTTATTGTAAGAATTTAGCAGTACTAAAATCATTACCTGAGACTTAGCTAGCCTGTTTTATGAGGCTTTTATTTCAGAACTTGCAGTTGATGCCCCATTGGGGTGCTTGTCAATACAGAATTCAACTTTGAATTCAAGCAGGTCTTCTTATGCACATAATACCATAAAATGGTCATTTTCTACTGTTGCTGGTGTGAGATAAGAAAATGATGGGGAGCATTATTTGAATGGAAAGCTACCAGGCACCAAAATAAGATTGGCTTTCTAACTTTTGATGCCATTATTGTTTGTAGCTAGGAAGTCCTGGTAAATTCTCTTTTATTGGTTTGCACTAGATCTTTATTCAGTTGCTCTTATCAATAAGACATCCAGAACATAGTATAAAGCTGGATTCTCCTTTCAGAGTTTAAATTACCTAATCAGCTTGTTTTGGCCTTAAGACATTCAGAACCAAACCAGGCTGAGAAGGACAATACTTGCTTTCATTTCCCCCTTCCCCCTCTTGTGTGGTATCTGAGCACACAGTACTGGCTGGAGTAATTGATTAATTTCTACACTGTAAAATGTAGTTTTCAGATCTACCCTCAACTATTGTAAAGTAAGTCTAGGATGCTACCTTCAACAAGAGCAGTTCAGGCTTTGTCTCTTTGCACTCTTAGGTCCATTTAACACAAACCAACCTTGACTTTAGATCAAAGTGGATGTTAGCAACAGTAGCCATTTCAAGGAGTAGCTTACTAAATGCTTATACTGAGATGCTAAGGAAGAAAAGTGCAATCAGGTTGATTATCTAGGTAGAATTTTGTATAAAGGGTTTCTTGAGTTTACAGTGTAATTAATCAAGAAAGGACTTATCTTGGCCCAATGAGAGAATTCACCAGGAAAATTGCTATTGATAGCTCCATTCTGTAAATATAAATTCATAACTTCCAATAATTTTTTCTTCGCAATGGGTAAAGTAGTGAAATTTCAACGTGTAAATTTAGTAAAATTTACTACATGACTGTAAACTTTAGCAGATGCTGCCTGTATTTGAAGCAGCATGCAATTTGATTTTAAAAATCATGTTTTATTTAACAATCTATTGGTACTCCTACCACTTTCAATGATATATATAATTGTATAAAAATACAAAAATATTTTAAGAAAAGATCATTCAGAAGTTGAATTTTATAACCATTCTTAGTTTTTACAAATGCTAACACTCTGAAAATGTATGGCTCTGCCAATTGGAATAATTTCCTTTGAGCTGTGTCTCTGAGCATTTTTATTATTTTTATACCCGAGTTTCTGTTCCACAAAATGGCTGCATCCACAAATCTGTATTTGAGAACATTTTCCTTTCTTTAATAAATTGGTTGCCTAGCAGAGACAGCTTTGCATTGTAGAGTGAAGTGCTTCATTTTCCTCTGAATACTAATTTTGTTCCAGGTTTAGCAGCTAAAAGTGAAGTGGGAAGATTCACCCTTCTGAAAAACATTATCAGTTTTGGTAAGCAATCCAAACAGGAGAGCTTGTATATCTTTGCAACAAAAGGTTGTGAGCAGAGCTTTCTTTATGAATTAACTCACCATGTTAACATTCTATTTTAACCATAACTTTTTATACATAAATGTTACAGTGATTGAGTTGATATAGTACGTTGAGTCATAATCCATAATTTATAAACCATAATTCTTTAGTTTAAGCAATGTATTAATTCACAAACAGCCAAAGCACCTGGTTATTCAATTCAATCAAATCAGGATGATATTCTTCAAATCGTTTTCAGCCGAAACATGGCTAGTCATTCATTCTCAGGCTAACCTGCTTAACAGGGTTTTAAGAATGCATTTATATGCTTTCATGTACAAATTCTACCTTTCTTTCCTCCAGGAAGCCCTGAAAAATTTAACAAATGCTAATAAAGTAAATAGTACCAGTAATACATGAAAAAATGAAGAAACCAAGTTACTTTCCCACATGTTGCCCTCTATTTTGTACATATCTCAAAACAAAGAAAGGTGTTTTAATGTCTCTCTTTCTCTTTCCTCCCTCTTGGGGGGAAAAAGCTCCCAAACAGGTTCATTTAATATTATAAAGGTTAATTTAATAAAGAGGGAAGGACTGTATAGCACTGTAATCTCCTTCAAAGAAGATTGAATTTCGTTTTACTCATTGAATTTGGATTGCACCTTTTTGATTATCCTGGCATTTAAAATGGCTTACAACAATAAAGAGACCAAGTACAAACAGAAATTATTACAACTGAAACTACAGATAAAACAAGTCACTGAAATAATTAACAGTTAAAAGCTTATAAAAGAGATGTGTTTTGATCATCTTCCTAAATATTGTGCAAACTGAAGCTAAACACATCTAGTTAGGGAGTACATTCTGTCGCCTAGGAGCCACATGAGAGCTCTTTTTTGTTTGAGGGAGTTTGGCAGCAGGGGCATCTTCAGAAGAAACTTTCCCATTAGCATAAGTGATGGGCAGGTTCATGGCTGGATAGAGGCAGTCTCATTGATAATCAGTTTCCCAAGCTGTTGAGGACTTGAATGGTCAGTATGAATTATGTTCAACAGGTAATGTGTAGATTGTGCAGATCTTTCAGCTATCATATCAATACCACAGTTTGTGTCCACTGCAATTATCTGATTCTTTCTCTAGAGAATCCCCAAATGAAAAATATTGCAATAGTTGAGAAAGATTGTAAGTTGTAACCAAGGCATGGGGAACTGGCACAAAACCTGATTGGCTCAGGAAGGTTTATAGTTGGTACAATTATGCTGCAAATCCAATTACACCTTGGGTTAAGAGATGTGAATCTCTGCAATGGGTTGTAGGAATATCTTTGAGAAAAAGGAGGCAACAATCAGACATATTTCAGTCCAAGACAGAAATGTAATTTGAGAAAGTGTCTCAGCCTTGACTCCCTAATTCTCTTGAAGATAAAAGGTGGGATAGGAAAGATGCATTCTAACTTGGAAAATTCTGTTCGTATAATAACCATGTAATAAAAGTAGTGTCAGCATTCATAACTTTGATTTCCTAGGCTAGTGTATCTCAAAGAGCTGACAGTCTCATCTTTTGGGGAATGGGAGAGATGCAATCCCATCTACAGCATATTTTACGAGGGCTATCCACAAAATAGATTATGTTTTGCGATAGAAAAAAAACAAAGTATAGGAAAAAA
>BHFT01054943.1:0-11173 GCA_004320025.1 Laticauda laticaudata
TCAAAAGTGGGACGTGGAACGGGGATACAGCGGGATGCACAGTGGAAGCCTAGCGGGATTGCACCAGCTAGACGCCGGAAATGGATGCCGACGTTAATTGGCGGCATTGCGGGGGGGGGATGCTTTGTGTAATGCCCCACGGATTAAGGGAAGCAGCTTCCCAGCAGATCCCATTTGCGAAGGAAAACCTGCTGCTGAACGGATGACTGCCTTGCCTGCCCTGCCGTGCATGCCTGCCTGGCAAAGCCTTGCTGCAAGCCTTGCTGGGCCAAGCCTTCCCTGCCAGCCTGCCTCCCAGCTCTGCCTCCTCAGCCTTGCCTGGCCAGCCTCCCGCCAGCCTTGCTCTCTGCCTGGCCTGCTAGCCTTGGCTTGCCAGCCTGCCTTCCAGCCTGCCCTGTCCCCCCCCAGTCAGTCTGCCTGCCAGCCTTGTGCCTGCCTGCTGCCTGCGTTCCTGCCATGCCTCCTGCCAGGCCGTTCCTGGCAGGCTTCCTGCCTAGGCTTCCTTTGCAGGCGCTTGGTGCCTGCCTGCCTGCCAGCCTTCGGTGCTACTCTGCCTGCCAGCCTCCCATAAGCCCGAGCCAGCAACCCAGCAACCATGGGGAAGAAGCGAAAGCTCGAGCAACCTGCCGCCATGCTGCAAGAGAGACCTAGGGCCTCCCTCCCGCCCCTGTCCCTGCACTCTGCTTCTGCTGGGGCTTCTCTGCCCGAGCCGCTCGCTCTTCTGGTGCTCGGAGCTTTGTTGAAAGCAGCTCCTGGGCGTGTGGTTGCTTTATGCTGCGTGCTACTCTGCTGAGGCCTTTGCCCTTTTTCCCCCCTGGGCGGTGGTCTTCCTGCTGGTGCTACTCTGCTGAAGCTGCTCTCTGGTCCTGCTGGTCCTGCTGGTCCTGCTTCGTGCTCCTGGACTTGCTCGTTACTCTTCGTACTGCTTCGTGCTCCTGGTCCTTGCTTCTCCTGCTCGTCTTGTCGTGTCTGGTCCTGCTCGTGCTCCTGGTCTTGCTGGCGCTGCTGGGTGTTTCTTCTGCTGCTGATCCGCGTCCCCCAATATAGTATGATCCTAGCTGGTGCTAGGTGCTAGCTGCTTGCTGCTCGCTGGCTGGAATGATTGATATCCTGCTGGGTGATGATGATGATAGAATGATCCCTGCTCGGTTGCTGCTGCTTGCTGGTGGCTCGTGGAGGAGAAGCCCCCTACTACGTGGGAGCCCCTTTCTGGTTGAGGGCCATCTGGTCCTGCAAAGGGAGGAAGAGGCATATGCGGGACAGGGAAGAGGAAGCAACATACTCCATTGAGGAGGACATGAAGGATGAGGTCTGGAGTGGCTTGAGAGAGAATGAAGGATATGATGTGGCGGAAGGGACAACGGCTGTACAAAGTGGTGCGCCTGGAAGTCGAAAAGCAAATTAGTGATTCCAGACGAGACTCACTGATTCCGGTAGCTTAGTCAGCAGAGAAGGAGGAGGACGCATGCTGGTCGAACTGGGCAGACGAGCTGTGAGGACCATTATATGACAACTAGAGACTCCGGTTGGAACATCGGAGCGATATTACCAGATTGCGAAGAGGATACTGTTATAGATCACGTAGGGAGGAAACGCATGGAGCTGCGCGAATAGACGAATCGGGGACTGTGTCTAAAGAAGGCTTGTCAGCCGCCAACAAGCGACGCATAGTATGATCAGAAGTTATCATAACACACGGTATATCACTGCAGTACTGCGCTCCAGATCGCATCGGAGCGACGCAGTGATAGTGATAGATGGCGAGTGGTGATATATAGGATACTACCAGTGCTACGCGTCGTGAATCTAGTAGAGAGCGACTATATATGTAAATCATGGCAATATATGCCGTCGGTATATATGCTGACCAGTAGATCAGTTCTCATTAGGACCATGCGACGGAGCTATAAATCATGGCCAGTCAGTTTCCTGGTAGAGTGAAGGTCCGACACTCGAGGAGGCAGACCAAGGAGCACCGCCTCATATACGATCTCCAGTACCAGTCTGTCGATGGCTCTCGTCGAGCAGAGTTGTGAAGACGCAGGCTGGAGAGGTGAGAGCTCGAATGGCAGACGGGTCGGCGAGAGTTAACCCGGTCTTACGGGCCGCACGCCGGGTGGCGTGCGGTAGAGTGGCGCGAGGGAGCCGTGGTTATCTCCAATTGTGGGCAGGTTTCTGTGGAGCGTGCCAAGGCGGTAAACCCTAGATTAAAGATGAGGGAGCACGAGTGTTGTAATTATATCAGCGGGATTGATTACAGGTAGGTGGATGGAAGGACTGTGCGTATCATGTGAGGGACTCATCTGGTGTGCGAGTGGAAGACAGGAAGACGTGTGCGCTGCCACGACACTAGACCAGAAGTAACACGCATCCACCTCCCCCCACTCCCACCTCACAGAAAGCGCAGAGGAGCCACGCCATCTGGACAGGCAGGGCACGATGCACAGGCAGTGGAGATCCTGGCTGGAGATCATGGCATAACGCTCCGATCGCGCATGCAAAAGCATAGAATCTCCATCTATCACGTGCTGGGCTTGGGTTACACTCACGGGAGTGGTATATATATGTGCGACGTAATGCGTTGCGCTTGCTGTGTGCGATAGTCACTGACGTCTCTATCATCGCGAGCACATCTGCAAACACGGCCTGTGCGCAGCAACCCTTCCTCATAAAGTGTAGTCGTCTACAACTCGCAGATCCATATCAATAGTGCCTGGTGAGAACCTCACGCAGTTCGATCGCTCCAGTATCCATTGAGGATCGGATGAAGGATCGGGTCAGACCACCGAGCTGCTTCACAACCTCCAGATCCAGCAGGACACCTGCTCTCCACCCCAGATCCAGGTTGCCCTGCGTCCACCCTAGGGTGAATGCTCTTCCGCCTTGCTGGCAGTATGCTTTATCACACGGATCAGCGCTTACCCGCCAGACAGTCACGCAGTCCAACTTGACCATGAGGCTTGCTACTTACGTGGAGGTCATCCAGTAGGCGCAGAGGCAGCAGTGCGCGGCTTTGCCCCAGTTCACAGAGCACAGAGTACAGTCGAGGGCGAGCTCAACTCCAGGAATGCGATAGTCGGCTTTCGCAGGTTGACGAGCATGGAGGAATAGTGCCATTGACGCCCGTTCGTGCTGTCACCGTTCCACTGATGGCTCGACCGAAGCGTGAGATGTGGGCCGGACCAGCACCACCGCCAATGATTCCAAGCCGATGACAGGCGATGCACCCGCTCACGACCGGGATGCACCAAATAGCTAGTCCTCTATAGCCGCAGCTCGTGGCAGTCCTAGACAGCCCCACTACACTGCTTCTCTCACCCCTACGCCAAGCCCGGCCTCAAGTAACATGCTGTCCTCGGTACTGGGCTGACCACCATCAGTGGCATGGGAGGAAAGGAGCTCCCAACATCACGGGGCTAAAGCCAGCTGTCCGAGAGCTTCCTCACATCGCGTAACCTGTTGTCCCTCTCGGGGCCGGAGCAACGCTCAGGGTGGTGCTTCAACCAGCACTCCAACACCAGCACCTGGACCTTCACCCCTGAGACCTCATTCCCCTGAACACCGTCTCCGAGGTGACCAAGAGGAGTGCCAAGAGGAGTGGACGGAGAGGAGAGATGTAGAACATGACTGGCTCGAGCAGTGGACTACCTGTTAGCACTTTATTTGGACACTTAACTGAGTCATTTTTCTTTACCCAGCTTCGTTGTTCAATAAAGTTATCTTTGATTCACACACTTGCTTCATTTCTTTTTTTTAATAAAGTCTTGGTGGAAACTTTTTAAGAAATGGTTTAAGCCTTTTGGCAGTGCTTGAGGGATGGGGTTAAGCATAGCATGGGGTGAGGGGCAGGGATTACCTGTGGAATGAGCAGGTATAGAGTGTGGGATGGTACTAGCTGTGGGATAAGCTAGAGATGGGATCTTGATATGGTCCCACCCTTCAACCCAGGTGCTCACAACCTATGGCCACTGTTATTAATCAATTGTAATGTATAATCATCCAGCCAACAAGTGGGCGAGTGTATTGATGGCGGAATTTGGTGGTACGATTGACAGGGATCGTAGAAGTGATGATGTGGTGAGACAGGACAAATCCACACTCTTTATTTTAAATGGTCCTGTTCATTCGATGCAGGGAGTCACTCAACATAACATGGCACAATCTCAATCAAGTTGTGATGAGACAGGCTGGAAGGGAAAAGCTCCTATTAAGCATTCTATTATCGGCTGGGTCTTGCACACTGATCCACCCCGGCTCGCCAGCTGCTCCGAGTGGAGTTCCACCAGTGTTCAGGGAGCGTTGCGCTGCTGTCTTGACTCCTTTCAATGTGAGGGCTTCTGATTGGGGCCTTGCACAATCCTGATGTCATATCATGGTTTATGTCCCTTGGCCGTCCAGTTTCCCTCAAGAGCTTCACATGGGTCCCCATTTGCCCATGTGGAGGTCCAATGAGCCTTCTGCAGAGACTGGGTAGCGGGTGCATATCAGATTGTCAGGAATGCAGCAAGACTTCATGGATCCCTTCCTCAAGTCTAGTGGGGCGATGCTGCATGGTGGTGGAGAAAGTACCTGGAACCTGTTGGCCAGGATGCCAAAAGGCCATTCCTCCACCACTCTGCCTTTGCCCCTGGAAAGCCTGTAGTATGAAGTCCTCTCTCACAGGGGCGAGCGAGTCTGGAGGTGTAGGGCCTTCAATGAGGTAGTTCTGAGGGAAGTCGTGTCATTGGGGTAGGGAGCTTGGATGCTGGAAAAATGATGAAGTTTGTGTTGCGCAAGCCCTCATCTCTTGCGTGAGCTGGGCGTTGTATACCTGGGGCATTCTGAAGATGAGCCGTTGCCTGAGAAGCATCGATGTACAATGAACTTGTAGTCAGCAATCGACTATGGCGAAGAGGAACGATGCTGAAGAAGCCCTAGTACGTGAATAAGTTGGAACCCCGACTTGGCTGGAGCTTTGCAGGCCATCGTGCTTGCCATCGTATTGCCTGTCGAGGGAAGTGCGCGTGGTCTCGCAACGGTGGTAGAGGGGAAGTCTCACTTCTGATACCACTCTGCTACTGCAACTATTGCTTACCCATCCTTCTTTCAGTGGACGGTAGCACTGGAGGAGCCCCCATTGGTAATTCTTCGAGTGAATCGGCTGCAGCCACTTCTCTCGACGACAATGTGACTGGAGATGAGGGTGTTGTGTGGCAGCCCCATCCAGCGTACTGAATGCTTACCTGGTAGGGTGGGTCCTCTGGGGCCCAGGATGGAGGCTGAGTGGGCGCGGCAGTGGGGCGAGCAGAGTGGAGTTGCCACTTGAGCTCTTGGGTTCAGGGCTGTGGGTTTTTCCGAATTGGTGTTTTTGGCCTTGGTTCAACCGGGTGTCTGAGCCTCTTGTCATCAACTTTCATGCAATCATGTGCTTGGAGCATCCTCATGAAGTTTCTTGAGAATGGACAACAAGTGGTCTCGTTCCGGAGCTCCACACATCAGCTTGGTTTGTAGGACAAGTATATAGCCACGACTTAGATGCAAAGGTATTTGCTCGCAGACTATCTTCGTACCCAGACGCTTCTTGGCCTCCTCCTTTTTCTTCCCGTAGTAGAGTTTCACAGAGCTGTAAGATGGCTTTCGCACTGTTTTCAGAAGGATGGTGGCTGCCAAAAAGGACTATGGTACGATCCACGGTGGACATGACTGGATGCCTGTGGAAGGCAAGAGTCAGAAATGAAGGCCTGCAAGAGGTCTCACAGCTTGGGCTGCTGGGCTTGAAAGTGAGATCGCAGATCGAGTTGCTCCCCTTTATAGGCAGTATAGGTTTTTCCCCTAGGTGTCCCCTTTGCATCTCTAGGCATCCTTTAAGAAATCCTTAATATCCGAGATGGTTCCACCTGCTGCGAAACGGATTTTTTCCCTTTTAATGCTTTGTTTCCGTGTGCATCCGGTCTGGCATCTGTTCTGCATCCGTTCCGATCTGTTCCGCTTCCCTCCCTGCGTCCGAGCGGATCGAGTTGCGCAGAATGCCAGCGGATTCCTGGCGGATAATAGCGGTATGCGTAATGGATGCAGAACGGATGACGCTAGCGTGCCTATGTCAGATGCAGAACCGGACGCATTTAGATACATTTTCCGCTCTAATATAGTTTTTTGGCAGTTCAAAACTTTTCCTGAGCGATGAAACATCATAACATGATGCTGGACGGATAGAGAGGATGAAAAACGGAGGCAGTGATGCAGAACGGATACATCGCGTTTAACCAATGGGATGGCCAAGCTTTTTGTTCCGTTTTAACTCTCTTTCCATCGTTGGTGCAGTGTGGACAGGGGCTTTATGATTTTTGTTTGTAGCACCTTTATGTAGTGGGCAGGAAACAGCTGTTCATAGGCTTTTGATTTCTAGGTTACCCATTTGTTCTCAGTGTGTTTTTTGTGGATCAAGTTTGGTGATTTGCTTTCATGAGCCATTGGTGTCAGTATTTAGTCAGAGTGCAAGTTACAGTCTTTTGTGTGTCTTGTCTGCCAGGCTTTGGTTCTGGCATTAAATGTTTTTGGCACGGATTATATCTTTGCTGGGTGGAGGTGGATTGGACGTTTAGGTAGCGGTGGTGTGTGTGTTTTTCTTGGTGTAATGGTGTGTCCTAGTGTGCAGATTCCTATCCAACGTTTTTTGTCTTTTTGTTTTTAGTAGCAATTCAACGTAGAACAGGTTTCTAGGAATGGTAAGTTGTTTGTTTGTTTCTGTTTTCATGGTGAATTTGATTTTGGGGTGTGTGCTGTTTAGGTGTGTTAGGAAATTGTTTAGGTTTTCTTTTCCATGGGGTTAAATAACAAATGTGTCATCAATGTAGCTTCGCCATAGTTTGGGATTCTGCTGAAATGTTGCTACAACTTTAAAAGCACAACTATAATGATATGGGAAAATGCCCGAACACAGCTGAATACCATACGTATAAATACCCGTGAAAACTTAAGAAAACATGTATGTATATGTATGTGTGTGTGTGTGTGTGTCTGTGTGTAGCTATATTAAAACATAAATAAATTTAAATCAACAGTTAAAACCTAATTTAGTTTCATTTGATAAAGATAAAATTAGAATTACTTAAATAAATCCTGGAAATGCTGATGCATAGTATATATAAAACTACATATAATGGACTCCAATGTGATATTTTCCAAGTTATATGCCAGTATTCCTAACTCTGTAAAGAACTTACCAAATTAAGTTAAATTTGAATGAGTATCCAGTACTAAGATAAATGTTTGTCCTTCACCATGGATAACCACAATTCCTTCTTGGATAGGAATGAAGGATAAATTCTGAGGTTAGATCATCAATTTGGAATCGCAAATTCCCAGTTGTTTTGTAACATAAATCCCAAGAAATTGCTGATCACTCCACATATAGCAATAGCACTTAGACTTATATACCTCTTTACAGTGCTTTACAGCCCTCTCTAAGCAGGTTTAAAGAGTTGGCATACTGCCCCCAATAACTTGGGTCCTCATTTTACCCACCTCAGAAGGATGGAAGGCTAAGTTAACCTTGAGCTTAGTGAGCTTTGAACTGCCAAATTGCAGGCAGTAGGCAGTCAGCAGAAGTAGCCTGCAGTACTGCACTCTAACCACTGCACCACCATGGCTCAATATACCTAAATTTGTAGATGAGAAATTGTTTTCCTCAAAAGAAGAGGCTCTTTTAGGCATGTATTTGCATATGCTGATTGTGGATTGCTCCTTTTGGGATGGTTTGGATTCCTTCATCATTTGTTTTTCTCAAAGGAAATTAATGAAGTGATCCCATTCTCATCTTCTCTGAGGATGCTTGCAAATGACCCAGAACTAGTCATGATAAGGGATTCCAGATGCTCCCCTGCTTTGCAACAAAGCAAAACAAATAAGTATGAAAATTTGTGAAAACTGCAAACACCAGATGGTCCAGAAAATCATTGCCATTCTATTTTAAGCAATTTCAGAAACTAATTCTGAAGGTTTAGTTTTCATATTATTGTGCTACGTGACAGATGATGAAACAGTATGGGTTAAAGCCAGAATCCTGCTTAAATGTAGTCTTCTTATTCTTTGGAAAACTGTGTTCCATTTCCTAATTCTCTATTCATGAAAATAAAAATCAACAGAATATCGAACAAACTTCTCAAAACATGAATATTGTCCAGCATGGAATTATAGATTTGCAAAAATGCTGAAGAATTTTGACTTCTACAACCTAGGAACACAAAGAGAAAGATTCTTTCAAGGCCAAGCATAGCTTTCGTTGGCTAGTTTGCATAGAAAATATAACTCTCAGGAGCCACTGCATGGACTCTGCAATATAATGTGTCCCTTAACCTTCTCTTATTCCTAATGTTCAAATTCCAGATTGGCTAATGTGAACAAAGTGAGAGGCTATAGTTCTAACCCTCTTTAATATCAGATTTGACAGACAGAGAACTCAATATTTACATTTCTCATTCTCAGACATCAGCTAAATTGAGTCTGACAAATTGGATTAGGTTTTCCTTGGGAAATGAGAGTAGATTTAAAATGATGAAAACTAAGAATGGCCGTAGAGATGCTGTCCACTCTTTTTCCATCATGGTTTACCAGTGACAGACTGTGGATTCCCCACCCACCCCCATATTCTCAAATTAAATTTCCACTGGCAAATGAGGTGGTATTATTTTTCTGATTCAGTTAGCTGACTGTGCATATATGTAATGAAAATATGATATCACACTGACACAGACAGTCACACGTCTTCTGAATGCCATTGCAGTCTCATTGACTACTCTTGACCAGTGAACAAATAGAGAACTTTGAGTCCATCAAACTCAATGAGAAACTTAAAGAAGGAATGGCTATAGGTACTTCGTTAAGCCTTTATAAATGTATCTAACTAATATCTGCTATCTACTTACCTATATAATATCTTATAATATTAAGCAGATAGTCCTGTGACTCAAATTTTGACATTTGATAGATATTTTTCCTGAGTATTGAAGTGAAATACAGACAGATTACAGCAATATCTATGTGGAAGACCACCAGAAAATTCAACACCTGTAGGCTGGATTAGGAAGGAAGGGAGGAAGGAAGGAAGGAGGGAGGGGGGAGGGAAGAGAGGGAGGGAGGAAGGAAGAAGGGAAGGAAGGTTCTATGAATCAGTTTGCTAAATACAGGAGATGAACATACCCAGGATCTGATTAAATTTCAGGCTGTAAATTCACCAAAGGTTGAGTGTGTGGAGAAGGGATATACATATCACAAACAGTATTTTAATATTATTTGGGCAGTTTGGGCAAGTTGTCCAATTTGCCACTGCTACATGCTCTTTAAAGACTTGTGCCCATGACAAAAAAAAAATAAAACATATTTTTTTGAAATTTCATCCATGGCCCATAGTCCCATGACATTCCTTTTACTGTTGGGAATTAGTATCATCCCAGGGAACTAAACAAGGAAAATGTCAATGTCTGTTCTTTAAATGTTTTTGTATGTTTGTAGTTGCTGAAATAAACCCCAAAGTTTAGGTCTGAAGAGAGAAGATTTTAGCGATATTTTTTATTTGCTGGATAAACATATTTTTCAAATACGACTTAGCAGCAGTTCTCTTCACGAACATATCCAAGCATTTGTTTATTTTTTATTTATTTATTTTATTTTGTCAAGCAATCATAAGATAAGAGGTATAAATATAAACATAGTTATGAATACATGAAATGGATATATATAAGAAAAATAAAAGAAACAATAGGACAGGGACGATAGGCATATTGGTGCGCTTATGCATTCCCCCTACAGACATCTTAGGAAAGGGGTGAGATCAATAGCAGATAGTCTATGGTTAAAGTTTTTGGGGTTTGGAGAAAAAACTGCAGAGTCAGGTAGAGTATTCCAGACATTGACCACTCTGCTGTATTTCCTGCAGTCAAGTTTGGTGCAGTTAACCTTGAGTTTGTATCTGTTGTGTGCTCTTGTATTGTTATGGTTGAAACTTAAGTATTCATTGACAGGTAGGACATTGCAATATATAATTTTATATACTATTCTTAGATTTGTAAGATATAACTTCACAGCAGAGAAGCCTTTCACTTTGTCAAAGACTAAGATCCACAAAATGGAATTACTGGATGTTAGGCAGATTCTGATCTCCATCCATAATACTTATTTTTACAGGAAAATAGCCTAAGGCCCCTTCTCCTTTTAATATCATCTCTCTTACTGTCAGAGGCTGCCTAGTGGATATAGAGAGAAGAATTATTCCAGCAAGCTATTATCAATGCTTTAATAAAAGAGCTCTTTAAATCATGCCGAGTTCATAACACCTCTTGGTGCTTTAGCTTCAGGCCTCCTAAAATGACTTAATCTCATCAAAGATGAGCATTATAAAGCAATTAATTTCAGTGGCAGATTCAGATCAAGTGAGGACATCTGAAAGAGAAATCAACAGGCTGTTGGTGTGCCTGAATTGTATCTTGCATTGTAAACAATCCAAAGAATATTTGCTAATCTGCAGAACACAGTTAAATTAAGGAGAATGTGTTCATTTTCTTTTTAATTAGATAAGCCCTGCTCTTGTCATGAACCTGACTTTCAGAACAGTAAGAATGTTTTACCTGTAATTCAGCTCCTTGAAGCATTGATGAGCACAAAGTCCATCATCCTTGTAACAAGGAGAAACAGGTACATTCCTGTGTTGCCTCTCTTCCTGTAAAGTATTTTAATCATATGCTTCAGCAGTCATAATTACTTTTGTGACCTTCTTAATTTAACAGATTTGACTTCCTCTAGTTGTAATTTTGCAGGAATAATTGGATAACTAGGCATTGCATGTACCCAAACAAATAAGTCTTTTTTTTTAAAAAAAAAAAGGCAAAAAGNTTTTTTTTTAAAAAAAAAAAAGGCAAAAAGAAAAAAAGTAGTGTGATTATTCACAGTTCATTAGAGAAAAGGTGCAGTTCCTAACTCTTCACAATCATTATTGTTAATTGTCATCCAAAAATAATATTATGATAGTTGTTAAAATCATCAGAATTTGAGAAAAAGTTTCGAGGAGAAGGAGAAAGAGGAGAAAGAGGAGGAGGAGAGCAGGAGAAGGAGGAGGAAAAGGAGGAGAAAGAGGAAGAGGAGAAGGAGGAAGAGGAGGAGGAGAGAAGGAGAAAGAGGAGGAGGAGGAGGAGGAGGAGGA
>BHFT01054947.1:0-53723 GCA_004320025.1 Laticauda laticaudata
GCACCTTACTCCAAATGGGTGAAGCGTACGCAGGTCACTCTTAAAAGGGCAGTGTGTTTGCCTAAATTGGATCAGACCGTTTGTTGACGTTAGCAAACTTTTTAATATTTTTGGAAGCATTCCTTTCTTTGCTAGCTCCACGTCCGTTTGCCTTTTTATCTAAAGAGGCGATGTAACGGTTCAGCTATAGTGGCCTTGTTTGGCAGAAATACATGATAAAATTTAATAAGTCCTAAAAAGGCCTTGCAGTTCTGTTTGTTTCTCGTTCAGGGTGCTTCTTGGATTGCCTAATTTTTTTTTATCTGTGGGGTGGATGCCCTCACTGTATATTGAGTAAGCTCAAGAAATTCAACGCTTTTTTTTTTATTAGGCAGCATTTTTCTCTTTTTAACCTGAGGCCAGATTCCCAACTTTTGTTAGTACTTCTGTGCAGTCTTTTTCTTAATTGAGTCTCATCTCTGGCCGAGATTAGGATGTCGAAATAGGGAACGACTCCTGTAATGCCATTGTGAGGAGACGTTCCATCAAACTTTGGAAAACGCCCGGTGCAACGCTTTAACTCCAAATTGACGTTCGGTGGCATTGAATGCGCCCTTTGTGTGTGACTATAGTTGCGCTTTCCTGCGTTTATGGGTCCACTGGAGTTGCTGATAGGCTTTGCCCAAGTCCAGTTTAGCAAAAAACTTTGGCCCTTGCCCAGAGAGGTGGAAGCAAATGTTGGACTAACTTGTAGTAACTATGTGGCATTCGATGATGTTTGCAACTTTTGATCATTGCAACTATATATTGTTTTCAGGCATTTGATACTTGTATCACTCATTTGGTATAATCCATTGAGCTTCTGTCTCCTCAGTGGACCTTTTGCAGACAACGTTAAGGGACAAGGAGTTAAACATCTGTAGAAATAGCTTTACTTACTTGTAATATAGTTTGTTTAGCATGCAGCTTTGTAAAGCAGGAAATATCCTGATTGATGTAATCTTTGCGATCCTGTCTGACCTGGAAATTTTGCTTATCTGAGCTAATTAAAATCATGTGTATTCCTGTCTGCCTTGGGCTTGACCTAGGCTCTGAATAAACAATCACCCTCTTTTGAATGAGCATAATAAAAGAGCGTGTATCCAGACATTCTGTGCACACTCATACCCGGGAATCTTCATCTCCCTGTCTTTGTTTTTTCTCCCTTTCGCTCCTATCATGAGTGTGCCATCTAATGCGGGATACAGATAACCGCGCATTTTTGGTGACACCCGACGTGATTCCTAAGGGGATACGTTGGCGACGCCGCTCATATCTTGGCCCGCTGAGGGGAGCTGTGCCTCGCCAGCCTGAAGCGATTGCAACATCATCGGAATCTGAAACACGGTCTCACTGTAAGTAATGGGCGGAAACTTTTTCAACAACAGACAGAGCATCTGAAGGAATTGAGGGAGTTAGTCGCTTCTTCTTCTAAATATTCTGCGTAACTTTAAAGGGCTCGCCTGGTAACAATGAAACCTATTGCTACCTTAATTGACTTATGTGTGGCAACATTGTACCCCAATTATCTAGAGAAAAGGGTCCTTAAAAAATTCTCCATTTGGCAAAAAATTGTGACTATCTCCATAGTCCCCCTGCGGCACCTATTGGCATTTTGGTCATTGGAGAAATTATGGAGGCTTTAAAAGTCCATTATAAAATAGACAGGCAGAAGGGGGAAAAAAAAATGGGTTAATTTTTTTGGGAAATCCCCCTCAAACCAAGGTTATGACAAACCCCTTTTCTCTTGGTTTTTCCCCCTTTCCAACCCTCTTCTCCCAATATCATAAATGCATTACGGGTGCCTCCTCCATCAATCCACTTTCTTTAAAATGTAGAGCCCTCGTGTCCTCACCACCTCCGAGGTGGGGGGGTGTTGTAAAAGCCATTCAACAAAACTATGCTTCCTGTCAAAAGATTATTCGTGTTAAGCCACTTTCATTAACAGAAGGCTATAATACTTGTTCGCATGTGGTATGTCATGAAAAATGCTACCCATAGCTTTCACTCTGTTCACTTCTGTTTTGTTTACAGAACACTCTATCTACTCGCTCTTTGTTCCTTCTTTACTCTTCCTATGGAAAAGCAACTTAAAATTTTTCTCTCTATTCAAGCTAGATATAGGGGGAGCTAACATGTTCCTTCTTGTAATTATGGGTTCCTCAACCAACTACATCCTTGATGAATGACCAAATTAAAATCTTCATATGTCATTAATTGTAATTATTATCCTTTTCTACTAATTGCATTCCCCTTGCTCATCTTCGTAAATGTTCTAGACAACTAAAACCTTGTCCACAGTCCCTCTCTCACTACTTTGGATGCTTTTTATATTCCGAAACTCCTGATCCTGTCAACAAACAACGCTTCAAAAGAACTGTCCCCTGATGATCCGCAGAAAGCCTCACAGAAAATATAATATTACTTGGAGATTACTAAGAAGACTTTTCAAGGCAGTTCGTTTAAGCTCTACAACCAAAATTTTTTCTCGCATAGAAGATTCTACCCACAGCACTTCGGCAATGTGCGATTTTGGCAGAAATAGCTTGTTAGCTCCACACGGCTTATCAGACTCAGCCTTCTCAATCGCAACGGAGCCAGTCAGTTAGAGTTGTAAATGTAAATATAAATAGGTTTTTATGTATGCCATCCGGACAGCCACCGTTTCCAATAACTCAGTCCTCTGCCCAACGACTCTCGATTGCGGGGGGCCCGTTGGAGTTACTTTTGCAAAGCCTTGGTCGTCCGTGTTTCACTGGACATATTTCATTGGGATCCACCAGGCACTAAGGGTGATCTCATTACTGAGGTCACCTCGCACCACATGGCCTATTTCCATGCAGTAATGAAAAATTGCCCAAATGGTCAACCCAGTAAAGGCCATTAAGAGTTACAAGGACCTGAGGCAAGAAGAAGTACCGCTATGGGACACGTGCTTTGAATGGGGTCCCGCCTAAAAAGGGAGTCACAGATCTGGCCAGAAAGCATTATGGAAATATCTTTTTACATTCAATCGTTCAATTGAACTCCCAGATTCTGACTCTAACCCGGTGGGCCACATAAAGAAGGTATTAAATCTTCCATTCTTGCAACCATAACCACAGGGAGTTAACTCCATTGATTCCCTTGATCAAAGCCTTCCTATGCTTTGCCTGAATCTTCAAACTTATCAAGTGCCTCCACATGTTGGCTTTGTATTTCTGCCTCTCCACCTTTTTTACGAAGCCTTTGCTTCCAAGAATCCATTGCTAATTCCACAATCAGCCGACGTTTGGCCGTTGGAGGAACTCCCTATTACTGTTTCTTCCAATCAACTGGGGTCGGTTGTTTGCTTGGAAATATTCCATTCCCATTACCTCAACAATATTGTCATAATGTTTCTAATGGCTATCATTGTAAATGTTATATCTTCCTAAGAACCCGCCTTGGCCGCTACCCTACATCATCGGAGGATACGCTCCAAGTCTATACCACTTCAGGAGGAGATTTAACAGTCACGCCTGACAGTGAATGTATTTTATCGCCTGGCAATAATTCTGTCTGGGCTTGTTCCACGGTCTTCAGCATGTGTCTATGGGGATGAAACTTATTAAATCCAAATCATTTTGCATTCCAAGTATGGCTTATACCAAAATTGATGTGTATAACTCTTTGATGATTTTAAATATCCTTACAGGCACCCATGGAAATACCCCTCAGAGCAAAGCGGTTATATATATATATCTCATCTGGTAATACTGCTTGCTCTGGGCCCACGGTGCAGCCACGGGCATTGGCAGGACAGCTGTCTCTGAACCAAAAAATTACAGCTCTGGTCAAGCATTTTGATGATGATTTTATTACGAATTGAGAAATCAATTACAGCTTTGCAAACAACTCCTTGACGTCCCTCTCGGAAGTGGTCTTGCAAAGTCATAGAGGCTTAGATCTGTTATTTTTAAAAAACAAAGGGGGATTGTGTGCTGCGCTTAAGAAAAATGTTGTTTTTATGCTGATGCAGGGGATCTGTTTGGAATTCTATGAAAGAATTAGAAAAACGCTTAAAGATAGAGAAAAACGAAAGGTTTAACATGTATAATTGGTAATCCCACAGGCTTGTTTCCTATTATCACCAAGCTTACAACTCTTTTAACTGCATTTGGCAAGGACGGACCATTATAATCATTATATTGATAATGTATTATAAGACGCTTGTTGTTTTAATAGAATATTTGCAATTTTTGAAAAATCAATTATCCTCCATAACTGGCTATGTTAATGTGTTATTGCAAGCCTCATGTTAAGTCCCTTAACACCGGAGCAAAAATACATTGCGATTACCACTCCTTGACAACCCTGACGCTGACAGGTTCCGACTCCCTGCCTACGATGACTGGGACATGAAAACATTCAGAAAAAAGGTTCCTGTCTTCTTGGACAAGGACGAAGATTCGTCATAAAATAATAAAAGCAGCGGAGATGTCGTAACTATGTGGCATTCATATGTTTGCAACTTTGCATCATTGCAACTATTAACTTGTTCAGTGCCATTTGATACATTGTAATCTCACGTAAATCATTGAGCTTCTGTCTCCTCAGTGACCTTTTGCAGACACGTACAGGGACAAGGAGTTAAACATCTGTAGAAATAGCTTACTTACATTTTTGTAATTAGTTTTTGTTTGCATGCAGCTTTGTAAAGCAGGCATTCCTGAATGATTGTATCTTGCGATCCTTCTGACCTGGAATTTTGCCTTATCTGAGCTCATTAAAATCATGTGTATTCTGTTCTGACCTGGGCTTGACTAGGCTCTGAATAAACAATCAACCCTCTCTTTGAATGAGCATAATAAAAGAGCGTGTATCCAGACATTTGTGCACACTCCATCCCGAGGAACTTCGCTCCTTCGTTTCTTTCTCCTTTCGCTCCTATCATGAGGTGCCCATCTAATGCGGGATAGCAGATAACCGCACTACTGGCACCGGGTATGGTGCTTGGTTGTAAGCGTGGTTCAGGGTAGCCTTATAGTCACCACAGATTCTAATGGACCCATCCAGGTTTTATGGGTGTAACAATAGGCGTTTCCCATTTTGGCATGGTCCACAGGTTTCAACACGCCCTGGGCTAATTAGCTGTGATTGTTCCTCTATCTTTGCCTTTAAGCGCAAGGGAAGCTCGCCTGGCTTTAATCTCTTGGGGCCTATTTTGGGGATCTAGGCTAAAAGAAATGGGTTTCCCCGATACTTGCCCAATGAGCCGCAAAAACGTACTTTGGAATTCACGGATGAGGTCCATCTTCGCCCAACCGGTTGTTTAGTCACTCGATCAATCCCGTCATCCCGATGCCAAGGGTGAGAACATTCGATTGCCCAGAGACTCGGTCGTGTCTCGGTTTGACTATGGTTAGCGGCAGTCTTTTGACATGGTTGTTATAGGTGACGCAAAAATTGGTCCCATGCCAAACTGCAGGGATCGCTTCTCCTGATAGTCTTTGAGAGTCAAAGGTTTTTTTTCGAAATGTCTGGATTTGATTGTCTGGGACTAGTTTTTTATTGATTCCAAGACACCACTCGAAGGAAGGACCCGGAGTCCACTTCCCATCTACAGGGCTTCCCTGTCGATTGTTACAGTCAACTTGTAACCTTTCTTGCGTTTCCGTCTGAGCGCTTTCTTACTAGATGACGGTTGGGTGTGTATGGCTCGTTTCTCTTGTTGCCACTTCTCTGTTCCGCTCGTCTTCAGGCTCGGCTCGGTTGGGGAATTTCTGCCATCTCGTGGGGCTGTAGCCTTTCTTGTTTGTCTGCAGACTTTTTCCGATGTGCCCTCACGTTTTTTACCAGTAACCTGCAGATAGCATCGACGAAATCTGCATTCGGCTCGGGGCATGGTTGCCTCCGCAGCCAGCGACATCCCCGGGCCATCTTCTTTCACGCTCTTTTTTATTTGAAGCAAGCCGACGGTGGACGTTCGTCATCTTCTCACTCGACTTCGGTTTCCTCTCTCGACTCTTCGAAGTGGGTGGTGGTGGTAGGCTTGCTTTCTTTCTCTAGCTGGGGTTGTTCTTCGCGCATTTGGTGTTCATTTTCGTCATTGTGACCGCCGATTTCTTTGCGGCTTACGGCGGCCATGGCTTCCGCAAATTGCTTTCGGTCCCACAGTGATGTTGGGCCTTCGTTTAGTAGTTTCCTTTGTGCCCAACACCCAGGTGCGATCCCCAAATCGCTTTCGTCGATATTTCAGGAGTCCACCTCACCCCCTATTTGTCTAGAGGCAGCCACCGAAATCGCCGACAGGTCTCCCTTCTCAGCTAGGTCTCTGCGTGTAAGAAC
The DNA here is from genome assembly GCA_004320025.1 of Laticauda laticaudata. Taxonomy (NCBI): domain Eukaryota; kingdom Metazoa; phylum Chordata; class Lepidosauria; order Squamata; family Elapidae; genus Laticauda; species Laticauda laticaudata. Next base: position 6,328 of record BHFT01054947.1, read on the forward strand.
TTCTGCCCTTTATCTAGACTTTACACTAGCCGGGAGCGAGTGTGCTTGAGATTCTTTGTAGTCAGGCCACGTTTAGTTGCTTAATGTCTCGGGTTTCGCAAGGGCTTTTGCCATTTTGAACACCGTTGGTCCGCAATGGGTGAGGAATACAAGGCTCGCCCTTGCGTTGTTCTGAGATGTCATCATTGCAATTGCTGCTCCAGATACATTTGGAAGCGGATCTGTATATGACTCCCAATCCTTCTTCGTTAGATTGAAGGTGTTGGGGCGGTGCGTTTGTTTCCAGAATCTCTGCTGGGGCCTAAGGCTTTATCCAAAAACCCGCGTGCAGTTTTCGCGTTCAGGAACGATCCATCCTCGTCGCCAGTGTTTCGTTCGGAAAAAACACAACGAGGTAGAACGGGTTCCAACACAAAAGGCTTTATTTCCAACCGTCAGAATAGGGAACACGTTTGGGCTGCAGCCGAGGCTAGCCTTTTAACAGGCTGCCTGCCTGCTTTCACCTATGACATTCTCTTGAATTTGCCGCTTTACAGCACTCCTTGATTGGTTCCTAGTGAAACCAGTGAACCAATCCACTTCTTACTTTACTGGGCCAATCAGAACTGTAGTCTAGGAGTCAACCATTTACATATAGAACATTCTCCACAACCACTTTTTAGTTTCTGAGCACAACTGTGAAATGAGTTGGGCTCAGAAACTAATGACATTTATTACTACTTCCCTTCCCTGATATACTTATTAAAGCAAATTATAGTATCAGAGAACATTAATTATTTTAACTGTTTGAAAAACGTAATATTGCTCATTATTACAATGGACATGCAATAATTTGCTTATAATTAAAGATATTCATATTCCTCTTAATATTTTTATTAATGTACAATAGAGAGGAAACTTCTTGTCAAAAAATACAAAATTAATTATCTTACTTGTTAGAAACTGGTAAAGAGCAGTAGAGAAATTAAATTTGTGCATAGGTATAAAATAAACATTAAAACATGCAGTTTTTGTAGTGTTTAATAAAGAATTTAATCTATAATACCTGTTTAACTTTGTGTGAAAGTAATTTGACAATCTAATTTTTAAACTGGAATACTTGAATTAGAAATAAAGTGGTCTTAGTGGCTAAATTGGTCTAAACAAATATTTGGCAGAATATTAAATTACTGCTAGACTTGCAACAAATCATAGGAAAATATTACACAATTGTTTAATATTACTTTATTAGAATACTACAAATACTATATTTTCCATTATAGCCTTAAGAACTAGGAAATGAAATGTCATGTGTAATTATTTCACTGCTGTCTGTAAAAAATAAACTTGATGGAAGGACTATTTTTTGTAATATCTGAATTAAATTTATATGAAATAGTAACATCTTATTTTTATTTTGAATTAACATTTAACTTTCACTTCATAATGAAATATTATAAGCCTCAAGCCCTAATAGGATTTTCTCAGGATAGATGTGGTTCAGATAAAAGCCTGAATCATTCGGATAGCTGAAATAAAGTACATATTTAAAGGATTTCTCCACTGTGCTCTTGCTGTATATGTTCCTTTTTTCTCTGAAGTTAAAATAAAATCCAAATGTCACATGCTATTAATCTTAAGGGACTTAACTCTAACCAATAACAAGAAGGAGACTATAGGATTGACAGAGAGCGATTATCAACTTCCAAATGATTAGTGAGGCCTTGGCTTTTGATAGTCATATGTCATAGAAATTCTCACATAAGACTCAACTTAGCGGAACCATACAACAATAAAGAGGCTATAAGTCACAGGGCCTCTGCTCCCTAATTCAGTCATTCAAAGCTAAAATGGAATTCACCAGGACCTGTCAGCTGGGAAATATCTCAGTTCAATGTTATTCCACCAAAGATAAAATGGAAAAAATTAATCTAGTTTTCTAGACATATCTTTTTTTTTAGATTTGTTTAAAAGTTAAATATTTGTTAAACATTTGTTTAAATATAATCTGTATATATTCATATACTTTGAATATAATCTTCAAAGTAGATGTTTGAATCTATACTAAAAGAAGTGGAACCCAGTATGTTAGGTTTCTAGTTATTATGAATCCAAATGAACATTTAAACAATTTATAAATAGTCAACATGCATAGAAAGAAATATTCAAAATTATTAAATTCTCTTATTGAAAAATTATAACTGACATTAGATTTTCTAATTATTTCTGATAATTTCCTTCCCCCAGCCCAAACAATTGATATTAAGGTTCTCTATATCGACATATCTAGCAAAACAGATCTGTGTGGCAGTCATAGTTTCAAATGTGATTAATCACTTATAATTTCAATTTTGTTTAAATTGTATGTAGTATGAATAGTGTTGTATTATTTAATTATTTATGAACCTAATAGCTTCCAAAATTAAAAATAAAATAATCCTGCGAGAGGATTAAAAACTAAATTGCAATGGAAATGTACTTTTATGTCAAAAGAAAAAACCCATACATATTGTACTAGGAATTCTCATTCCTGCCAAATATTCTTCTTCTCAAGTCTTTTTGAATACCTCAATCTTAATATTCATTATTAATTGTTAAAATGATTACCAAATATTTTACTTCATAATTTTATCTTAACTAGCAAACCAGATTACATATTTGATTCCAGAACACCTGACTTATTTATCTCATTTTTATATTGGATTTGCATATGATCAATTTAAGATTGTGTTACCAGGTTTAATAAGCATCAAGCATCAGTTTATATATTAATAATACTATATTATGAATTTATTATTTATTTCAGGACAGTTCAAAACTATAATTCAAACAACAATAAATGCATTGAAAACAGCTTCTTGATAACCACTTTCTCTAGAATTAAACATTAATATCTGAACAGGCCTGGAGATATTGCATTGTTTAGACTCTTATGGTGGCTTCATAGATTAAAGTTAAGTTAAAGATTAAAGAAAATAAAATGTATCCTTATAGAATTCCATAATGCAAGGTATAAAGCAAAAGATCCCTAGATCAAGTGGAAATCTTCCAGCAACACTAATTTTAATTTACATTTAAAATATGCAATTGTGCGTGTAAAGACCCATTCACATATAAATTGACAAAGAAGTTTGGCTACAATTTAATCCAGTGTGTATTTAACCTAATGGCTAAACCAGCCATCTATTTAGCAGAAAAATTATCTTTCAGAGTTGCTCCTGCTAAGTGATTCTGCTTGGTACTTTCCCTTAACAATACACTTAATTCTAAAAAAGCAAAAAATATATAAAAATAATGAATAAAATGATTAATCCATTCAAATTCATCCTGACAACTGATATTGATTTCATTATAAATCTTTCACATTTCCCTTGAATTGTATTTTATAAATCCTTAAAAACAATTAAATTATTTTCATTCATTCCTCTTATTTCCCAGCAAGTATTTCATTACATCACAATATCAATTTTATATTTGACTTTAATCACCCATGTTTCATATTTTTTAGCTCATTACTATTTCTAATATAACAACACTATCTCTTGTACCCTTGCAGAATCCTCTTTTAATTTATATTTTAACCATTATCTCTGTCTTTTAAATAGGCTAATACCTTTAATCCTTGTATGTTTCCCATTTTTTATTTCCTGTTTCTGTCCTTAAAACTTCTTTTCCTTTTTATCTTTCCCCTCTTTTTCTCTCCACCCTTTTTGTCCCTGCCTCTCTGATTCTCCTTTCTGTAATCCTCACTTCTGCTTCTTCCTAATGTTATATTTACTTTTCAAACTATTATTTTCTTTAGTTGTTTCTCCAAGGCTTAAATTTTTAACTCCTTTCCCCCCCTTTTTCCATTTTACCCAACATTGCATTGTTTGGTCATTAAAGATGGCTTCTTCTTTGTCCAGCTCTTCTTGTTCTTCAAGCGTTTCTTGTTTTTCATAGTTCAAAATCTCCATTTCTAAAAATTGAAGTGCAAAGCCAAAGGATCCTCTTCCCTCTTGTGACTTTTCTTTCATTTTTTAAGTTCCATTTTTAATTCCTCCAGGAGCATTGCCATTTTAAATACTTTGAAATAACCACCCGGTTGATTTTAATTCAAAAAGTGAAATCTTAACAATGTATTATGACTTGTATAAAATTTCAAAACTGCTATACCTTATTTCTTTTTTCCAGTAGTTCTAAAGCATCTTGATTTGTTCAATTACTGGATTTAGAAAACAAAAAGTATTTTGATCCATTTTCTTCAATTTACTACAACCTGTGTAGTAAATATCTATTGTAAGATTCAAAATTGCTCAGAACTATGGAATTGACCTACAAAATTTAGATAGCAGAAATTCTGAATTGCACTCATTTCTTGCCAATTTTAAAAAGCATCCTAACACTATTGTTATCTTGGACCAGCTTAAAGACATCTTGGATAACCTGAATCCCAAATAATTTATACTGAAATTTAAGCAAATTATTTTGTTTATATTAGATTAGACATTCAGCTACAATTGATGTTTTTTTAATATTTAGCATAACCAAAATACTTTTTAAAGGGTCTTAAAGCATTTAGTCTCATTTTTGACTAAGTGAAAATGAAAAAAGAAACAATATTTGTAGTGCTACTAGAATTGTTTCTTCCTTTGCTCTCTCAGCTTTTTTTTTTGCTGATCCAACATTTCCTATAATTCATATATCCTGCTTCCAAAATAGCCATATGTTTGAACAACCATTATCTATCTTCATACATTTGAACAAAAATGTGGACATATCAGATAATATGATTAGACCGTACAGAGCAGCAGTCGCCAACTGGTGGGCCACGGCAAAATTTTAGTGGGCCGCAGAAGAAATGGCCCCCGAAAGCAATTAATCTGGGCTGTGCAGTTCTCCTGCCTCCCAGCTCAAGGGACCCCAGAGTCAAGTCCCTGAGATGCACACACCAACCAGCTTCCACACACAACAGTCCCTCCCTGGCACCCACTGTTAGCCCTCCCCATTAGATCTCTAGTTTTGAATTGATCCCGCCTCTCTCTTTTTGCTTCCCCCTCCCCCCCGTGCCCAAGTGCTGGCGGGAAAGGAAAGGGAAATGGAGCTGTGTGCAGCTCTCCATTTTTTCAGCCCTTGCTGCCTCTACTAACACTGAAGCCTCGGAGATGCAGGTAAAGCTGCTGCAGCAGTAGCACCCTAAGTTGCTTATTTCTCTACTATTGCATCCTCTTCCTCCAGCACCTCCTTCTCTGGGTAGGGCAATTCTGGATTTACTGAGCATGCTAAGGCAACTCGGGTGTTACCACTGTGGCGGCTTTACCCTGCTGCACATAGAAACCCGGGAGGCTGCTGGTGCTGAGCAAGCCCATGTCCACGCCATCCACCCATCCTGGGATGAGGACAGAGCAGGCCACCAGCAGGTGCCTGGCGGGTAAGGAGTCCAGGGCTGTGCGAGGTTGGGAAGCCCAGGCTGGTGCCCAAGCGGGATCAGAATGGAACAGCCAATCACAGAGGCCGTCCACGATTCCAAAAGGGGGGGGGCAGAGAGGTGAAAAGAGAGGTGGAAGAGGCTGGCCGGCCTGGGGCACACTGGGAGCAGAAGCACAAGGAGGAGCTCAGCCCCAGCCTGGCTCTGTGAGAAGAAGAAGGCACCAAAGAGCATCTGCCACCAAGACCAGAAAAAAGCTCTATGCACCTCCCGATTGGTGACAGGTGTGGGAATGCCAGATGACTTCAGGGGAGAGTAAAGCGAAGGAAATGGAGCTTCCTCCGAAGGATTGCTGGGCCTGGTACTATTCCAGCCTGGGCCCTCGGGTGCCTCGTGGTTGAAAGCCTGTCTCCACCAAGCACCAGCAATTACCAGTGAGGGGCATTGCTGAGGAAATGCAATGTAATATGGACAGCTGGAAAGAGGCCCGGAAGCAGCAGGAAGCAGGAAGATAAGCGAGTGGGGGGACTCCCCTGGATAAGCAAGTGGGCAAGAGAAGTGTGTAGGGGTCAAAGCGAGGGGCTCCTCTCCCCCCTGCTTTCCTTCATAGGGAAAGGCAAACACTGGCTGGTCGGAAGGGCGCCCAGCTACTGAGGTGATTTCCTTTCAATTCACCAAAATCACCTCCTGCCACTTTGTGGCTTATTCAAACGCCAGTCCTGGCTGACTTCTGACTATTAAAAACAGACCAGTGGAGTCCCCTGCTAATACATGATATGCTGCCTCTCTCCCCTCGCCCGCTTTTGGATCACTGGCTATGATTTTTGTAATCACTAGCTGTGGCTGGATTTGGCAGCAAAGTGCTAAAGGAAGAAAAGTCTTCTAAAGTGCTAAAATGCTAAAGGAAGAAAAGTGCTCCCAGGGACACCTTTCTTTGCCTGTCTCCAGGTGAGGCTGGAAGAGTCTCCCCCCCCCAGCTTTTCCTCGGCTGCAGATCTGAGCTCTCTCAATCCTCCACCCAGGTTCTGAAAGGAGCTCCCACTTTCACCACAATACAGAAGCCTGATGATGGCAGATTCTGCCGAAACGTTGCTACAATTTTAAAAGCACAACTATAATTACGTGGGAAAATACCCGAACAAAGCTGAATAGCATACATATAAATACCCGCGAAAACTTAACACACACACACACACATAGATATAAATATAGATATAAAATTTATATTTAACATAATTTTTATATTAAATATATTAGCTTTAAGAAATCATATTAGTGGTCCTCGGGATTTAAAAATATGAGTTTGGTGGTCCCTGAGGTCCAAATGGTTGGCCACCCCTGATACAGAGGAATGTACTTGACAGTTGCTTACTGAACAATACAATAGCAACATGATTAAAAACTTTGGATTTCAGTAGCAGTTCATAGAGTTTTCACTTATAGAAACTCTTAAAATAATTTAAATGGTTAAATCTTATATTAAGCAAAGTAAGACACCATATACACAGCATTTTTAGAAATGTATTTATTTGGTTTAAGTACAAAGTGTGCGTGTGTAACTAACTTCAATTGATCTTAAAAATCATTAAATATATGTAAATAGATTAGATATTCACCTTACAAATTATGACAATAAGTTAACTATGTTTCTTTCCAAACCATACTTGAAATATGAAATACTTGTTATTGGAAACAACATGCTTTCTCTGAATTATATAGGTAAGTTTGACTGATATAGTTCTATCTTCTTGTACAGTAATATATAAATATTATTGGACTATTTAAATGCTTTATCTTGACAATAGATTTCTTCGTGATATCTATTTTTGTCAAAAACAATATGAAATTAATGTTTTTAAAAAATAATTAAAAAGAAAAATATTTCAAAAATCTTAAACCAGATACCATCAAAATAAATTAGTTGGGATTGTATCTACTTATTTGGTATAGTTTCTTGTCCCATTCCAAACTTTTATCACTTCACTATTGCAATTAGTATTAAAGCATGGAAGTAATTAGTAATTTATAAGAAAACTTAAGTCTAGGCCCTAGACCGTTTATGGCTTTATTTAGACAAAACCAGCACATCAAATTGAATCTTGAGTGCAAATGGTAGAAAATAGATAAAAAGTATCTGGTGATCCCACTCCTTCTGAAACATACAACAGGATTTTGTGCCAGCTGATGTTTCTCATCCACCAAGAACATTAGAGTGCCAAATACCTGTGGTTCTTTAAATCCAATCACTAAGGAAATGCATGAACGGATATATTTGTCTAACAGATGATCTGTTACCTAAATCTTTGGTTCCTAAAAGAATCAACAACCCCCCATTTTTTTTAAAAAAGGAAAGAAATTATACCGTCTGTGGTATAATTTCTTATGAAGCTCTGTGCTTTCTTTCCAAAATGAGCCATGAGCTAGACCCTGAGCTAGGCCAGATAGATAAAAACATCCATTGTTTATAAGACTGTGGTTCAACTTTATGCAAAAGATGCTATTCTGATCCAGAATAGCACTAAAATGTAAATATTATCATTAGGCTGTAAATGTGTCCAAGATCAGTATTTCTGGTACACAGAAAAAAATCACATAATGTACAACTCTTCTGTGCATATGCAGAGAGGGTCTGGCGCTAGGCAGCAGAGAAAGAGGACATGCCAGTCTCAATGCGAAGCGTGCTGAGGCAAATGGAGCTGAGCATCTCAGCAATGGGTTTCCTAGAGGCCAGGACTGAAGCAGCCTCTGAATTGTACAGGCTCAAGACTAAAACAAACATAAATGCTTGTATAAATTGTTTGGAATATATTTCTGGTTTGAGCCTTCACAAACTCAATCACTGCTGAATGCACAGCAGTGGAAAATATTGCCAACAACTCTATTTATAATTTGTTTTTATAACTGAATACTACTCTGATGGAACCCAGATACTGGTAACTTAAATGATGATGCTTAGAATATTAAACATGAACAACCTTTGCCTTACATTGGACTAGAGGACTTTGAAATAATCTTGCAGATTGCTTTTTGTTGTTTGTCTCTGATGGGAAAGGTACATTTCCTTACCAAACATTTCAGGAGCTGTTCCTCAATCCAAGATGATTAGAAAAATTTCTCCTGTTTAATCCAGTGTGCATCTTTCCCAAAGAGGAGACCTTTTACCAAACCAAACCTTTAAAGTGTAATGTTTGGACTGCAGAGTTTGGATCTAACAGAGCTTTATTTGCATGAATAAACTGGATTACTATTAGAAATTATAGAGCTTAAAAATCACTGTCCCAAATGGTTCATTGCTTAAGTCTTACCAAGTGAACATGCAGAAGCTTCCACAACATTTTTTTTTAATCAGTCCTCTAATTTCTCTTGCATGACACAACACAGCAGCTATAATCTGCCCTCACTGTTGCACAATGCAGAAGATGACTATTCTTGCCTAAAACCAAATAAAACGCGTGTCCTTCAGGGCCACGCGAAGAAGCAAAACCCCGGAACGACATGCAGAAGAAGGCAGAAGCATCTTGTGAAATTGCACTCTGCTAAGCTCAAAGGGACAGGTATCTCTGCCGTGGGCGGCGCCAGGCGGTCCAGCGGAAGAAAGCCTTGGATCCTGGGGCCTGGGAGAGGTGCTGCCCTAAAGCCCATGTCACAATGCACCAACAGATGCAAAGAGGATGTAAAACGTTAAAAAAAGCTTGCCATCCGTTGGAAAACGCTATGCATCCGTTGTGTACTCACTGCATACGTGTTTCATACGCTCTATCCTTTGAGCATCCGTCCACTGAGATTTCATCCGCTCAAGAAATTTTGAGCTGCACAAAAATTTTTGAGCGGATGAACTTTCCGCTGTGTACGATGTAAATCCGTGACATCCCAGCAACAAACGTTCTATGTCCGTTTATCATCCATTAAAACGTCCGCTGTATCCTCTCTGCATCCTGTGGGCATCCTCGCAACTCACCTCCGCTGCAGCTGAAAACGGAAAGAGGGAGGAAACAAAAGGTACACTACACAGCGTTAGTAGCACGGAAATAGAAAGGATGAACAGTGAACGGTTTGCATCCTATATACATCCTCCAGGCTTCCTATGAACATCCCTGCTACATACTACCCTCGTCCCTTCTTTTCCGTTCTGTTTATGCAAATTTTCGCCACTTTTTGGAGCGGATGACAAGGGATGGAGAAATTTTGCTGGTCCTCTGTGTCCTTTTTGCATGCGTTTTGCGTCCGTCGGCCAGTGTGACCTAGCCTAATGAGGCGAGCCTCCTCTTTCCTCCCGCTCCTTTGCGGCGCTCTTTAAGGTCCCAATAACTTGAGACCTGGCGGAGTCTGAGCAGTGGAGAGATCGAGCAGGAGCAGGAGCAGCAGCTTCGCAGGAAGCGCGTGCACTTCAGCAGCGCGTGGCTCGGGTTTCTTGGCTAGCCTTGGCCCGGGCCCGGCGCGCGAGCCTCCCGTCTCGCGTTTCCTCGCGTCTTTGGGGAAAAAAAAAGTCGACGAGGCGAGCGGCTACTTGTGGGAAAGTGCAGCACAGACGAAGGAAGAGGAGGAGGGAAAGGCGGCGAGGCAGGGAGGGGGTGAGAACTCAAGAAACACACGACCCGGGCGCCTTCCGTCCTTTCTCTTTCCTTCCCTCCCTTTCCTTCCCTCACCAGCCACTCGCTCTCAGGCAGAGGGCGCTTTAGCCATGCCCGCCCGCCCTTGCGGTTCCCGCTGCCGCCCAACTCCACGCGTTGGAGAGGCTCCCGCTGCCCGTCCTCTGCTAGCCCGGCTGCCACTGACAAGGCACCCGGAGAAGCGAGGAGGGAACTGAAGCCGGCTGCTGCCCCGACCCAGCTGGCTGGCACAGAGCCCCCTGGCGGGGCCGGGGGCTGAAGAGGACACGTTCCACCTTTCTTTTGCCTCGGAAACTCCGTTGACCTCCCTCAGCTGCCGGCGGAGCCCGGTTCGGATGTCCGGTTTCTGAAGGTGCCTTTTTTCCGAAGCGACCCGACGGAACTTTGGAAGACGACAAACGGGAGGAAAAGAAAAAAGAAGAAAAAAGAAAAGAAAAGAAAAGGCGGCCGCCGAGCGAGCGGGCCAGCCAGCAGGCGAAGGGGCGGGAGGGGATTTCGTGGCCCCTTCCTTTGCTCCATCCCGGGGAACCCGCCGCTTCAAGGTCTGCCAAGGGAGTGCCAGGAGAGGAGGGGAGCGCTACAGCGTCAACCACACGCTGTCTTTACGGCTTCTGCGGTCGCGCTTGCCGCCTTTTGCACAATGCACTTGCTGGGATTATGCTCTTTGGGTTGCTGTCTGGCTGCTGCTGCCGTCGTGCTGTTAGTCGCTCGCCAGCCTGCGATAGCTGCTGCCTACGAATCCGGGCAGGGCTACGACGAGGAGGAGCCCGATTTGGGGGAGGCAAAGGTAAGCGGCGCCCCCAGTTACTGGCCTGCCCCGGGACGAAATGACTTCACTCACTGGATCGAGGTTAAGCACCCTTTTCCAATACCTACCCGCTCTGACAGCTCTTTTAAAACCATAACGATCTGTGGGTTGCTACTCCTGCTGGAACGTGGAATTAAGATTTAGAATCCTCTACACAGATATTGAATGTGGCTCCTACGTCTGTGTCTCCTCACATTGAGTTGATATTGAGTTCAATATTTGCCACATATTTTAATTTGATGATTCTTTGCTGTGTCTTTTTGTTAGGAGATTATAAAAGTATGCTCAATGAAAGCAAACAGACATTACAGTTCCTGAAGATGTGAGGATCAGTAACCCTAGTTATTTTTTCTCTTATCTGTTGTTTGCATAAGACTGTAAGTATTAAAGATCCAGATAAAGTCTTGGAAATCCCATTACTTTCCAAAGTAGGCATGAGATGGTTTACACTAGTAAAAGTCTGGGAATGTACTAATGATACCTCTGTGCTAGAACTAATTGCTTGATGATAACTTTCTAGTGTCTTTATCAAGGGCAAAGCTGTAAGATTACATGCTGTTCCTCAAAGTAAAGTCAGTAGCTGCTCCTGACTTAAATTTGTAAAAGCTTTGGCAGGCTAGCGTACAAAGCTAAATATTGCAACTTCAGGAACAATTTCCAAACAGGAAAAAGTACTCCAGTCCTATAATGGCCTTCACTTTTTCCAGAATAATCAAAACTATTTCCAGCACCTTCACCTGACCTGTACGTTTGACAGTGATACCCATCTAATTCTTGGTTACTCTGGTGTTTATTAGTGTTAGATAAAGAGTTCTACTTCATTGAACATGTAAGGACATTAAGATAAAAAGATGTGAAATTGTAGAAGTTCATTTTAAAATGTAATCATATTGTCTGTCGGTATTAACTTTAAATATAGACTGATAATGAGCTTTTCATATTTACATAAAATAACCAAGCAAGAAATCTATAATCAAAGCTTATTTAATTTTTTTCAATGTATATATTTTGCATATAACCCTCTATGTTTATAAAATAGGCATGTTTTGTGTAGGCCTGTTACAATTGTTAAGTGTTCATGAATACAGAGCTTTTCTTTTAACAGAACATTTCCATACCTGTGGACACTTCATTTGCTGTTGCTCTTTGCTATCAGTTTAAAGGTGATTTCTGAACTAGAGATATTGTGATATTTTTATACAACTTTAAATTATTTTAGTTCTAATAATTGAACAGATAACTAATCCACTTAGTTAATGATCAATCTAATTTACCAAATTCTTAAATCTTCAGGGTTAAAAATAATTTCTTTTTTACATAATTTTACAAATCAGTTGACATAGATTGTGTTTAATTATTGATCAGAGATTATTATTTTTTAAATTATATAGTTTATGTAATTTTTAAAACCAGTTGGAAGCTGAAAAGTATCAGAGGACGAAGGTGTTATATCATAAATTTATGTCAACAAATATTGTAGAAAATCTCCTCCATAATCTGCTCTGTACTAAAGTGACTGCAATAAATTTAGGCTAATCAAAGACGCTGAAGGAAAGTGAATGGTAGACTTAAAATAACATACAGATTTCCTGGGTTAGGGATAAGAATTAATGGTTAGAATCCAGAGAGAGGAGGAATGTGCTTGAGGGGTTAAATGCCCATTTTTTCAATTGTTTTCTAGTAGGCCATTTCTTTTTCCATCTATTAACTGCCCATATCAATGACTTAAGTAGAATTTGAATGAAAATAATTTGAAGAATTAGCCCTTATTGATTTTCCATATTTGCCTCTCTAAGATGAGAAATGACTAAAGAAAAATTCTGAAGGTATTAGAAAAGATTAGCTAAGTACACTGTAAGTAATAATTTCTTTTTTGAAAGTAATAAAAATGAATGCTTTGGTCTTCATCTTTTGTTGAGTTTATACTTTCCTTACCAGTTTCTCTTCATATATCCATTTTTTAAAATAGATATGACTGTGTTTAATTGCATTGTGTCTTCCATAAATGGATATTATTTCTATATAAGATATTATCGAGTTTCTGTATTGTTTCTTAATATTTGTAACTACTAGGTATGTTAAATACTTATTGGACAGCACCTTTGCATAGCCTCTATAGTATATACTGAATGTAAATCATATTCATAAGGATAGCTTATAAATTATAATTCCAAATTCTATCTTTACAGTACCACATTCATTTAATCAATTTTTAAGATTTAAAATAAAGTAAGACTCTCTTGTAAGATATCAGCATTGTGCGATACTTTGAATGCAGGAGTCACTAGATTTTTCTCTGGAGAGTGTTATTTTTTTGTACTTTCAGGTCATGCTTCCTTAAGAAAGTTCACAAATCATGGATTTCCCAATAATTTCATTCTGGAACTAATATGATCCATGCTGTATAAGGTTCAGCAATGGTACTGTATAAAGACTGTCACAAGCCAATTGATGGACCTTTTATTTCTTATTTTCAATTGTCTTGTTGTCTTGTAGCAGAATGCCTTCTAATCGTATTTGTGGATATATAGGTCTAGTGATTATACAGCATGAACAAAAGAAGTTTTTATCCTAATATAAAACTTTATTTCATAGTAGGTTCAGTATAGCAAATAAATAAAAAACCAGTAGCTCAGGAAGGGTCAAAGCGAGTGTCTTTGAGGTGTATTTGACCAAATCTTCTCAGCATACGTCATCATGATACCTCATGTTTCAGGAGTTGATGTTCAGTATAACCTAGAAGAGAGCAGAAAATACATTTGCTTTTCCTGGTACACTGAGTTTTAGTAGATGTCTTATCTTGGGACTATCTGTTGTTTGAATTATTATGCATAAAAGGCCCAAGAAGCAAGTATTGACTTATATATAACTTTGGGTTCTTATAAAACAAGCAAGCAAACATCTAGATAAAATCAACTACACTTGGTTTTATAATTCCACTGAGTTTTCCTTTTACTTAATTTAACAGGTTTTACATTTATAAAACATTAGCACATTTTTACAATTACAGTGATACTCACCTAATTATTTTTCCTTTTGCCCAAGTACTTTTCATTTATCTAGACAATCTGGAAGGAAAACAGGAAGGATTGGCCTGTGAAGAGCAATGGAATAATCTGGAACAACTCATATGTATTTTTGCTTTTCAATAAGGCATCTTCATACTTTGTTTTATGTATTATAGAAGCTGATCTCATGTAACATTAAGGCTTGTTCTATCATACAGGATATGCAACTCATTATCTTCCATATAGGTTGAACTTAATGTGATTTCCAACCAGGTGGAATATATTTCTTGGAGAGAGAAAATTCAGGAAAGGTAGCAAATGTTGTTTCAGCACTTCTGTACTGTCCGGTGGAATTTTGGAAACATCAGAATATACTGATATTGGATCACTCCAACTATCTTACTTTCTAATAATGATACTTTAAAAAGATGAAACTTCAAGTGGTCTTCAAAGGTGATATAGAGTACACAGTGCAGTAATCAAGAAAATTAATGACTAAAGAATAAATGATTGTGGGAATGCCCTCCAATGTAGGAACTGGTGCAGTTGGTACACTGATGCATTGCTATCCATCCACTAGGCAGATTTGTGCAAAAGCCTTCCTGGTTACAGCTCCTGCTTGTTCTTTAAACAGGGGCTGTGAATCCAGGAAAGTCCTCAAAATACATACCTGTTTGGTTTTGATGTGTGTGATTATGTTTAGACTTAAGGATAGAAAAACCCTGACAGTGTGAGAATGACCATGAACATAGAGTTGCTGGGTTTTGTCAGGGTTGAGCCTATCCTTCCCTATCCAGACACTCCTTGGTGCTTTGGCACTAAGGCAAGATTTTGACAAAATCACTCGGTCAACCAGGTTGATATATACAATCAATACATCAGCTTACCAATGACACTGACCCTGTGCTGACAAGTTATCTCATCCATAGCCTCATGTAAACAGGGAAAAGTATGTGTGAGCCTGCTGCCACGCATACTAAGGAGATAGAGTCAAATTCCTTTCCATCTGATCAATACTGTCTGGGACTGACCACTGAAGAAAGGAGAATCCACTGCCAAATCATGCCTCTCATTCCAGCGTTTGTAGTCAGTCCAGAAAATATTGCTGCATATTATCCTAATAATGTCAACAACAACAACAACAATAATGATATCCTAATGTTTGGAATTTCTGATTCTGTTTGAATTCATTATCAGTTCAAATGTAAACACTTTTCTTCAAACAAATGACTTGGAGGGTGTGATATTCAATCACCACCAAACTTTCTATCAAAACCTTGTCAGAAATTTAAGATTCATCTTAAGTTAGTTAATTGATTATCCCCTCCAAATTATTTATTATCCAAGTATGAATTAATGGTTCTTATAACAAATTATAGCACTGCATGTTTCAAAAGAAAATCCAAATATTGATGTGTATATGAAAGCAAGATGTAAAGGGTGTCATGATTTTCTTTCTTTAGGAATGTTGCAAACATATGAAAAGCCCCACTCTTCTCTTATTTTTGGGTTTTCATTGCTTACAACTGTTTAGACAAATGTGAAGGTTCATAGATATCCCTGTGTTTCTTTCAAGGCAGAAGGGAGGTGGAGATATGCCATCCTGTTGAGGGAACATTTGAGAGGGACTAGTACTAGGATTTGAAATTCCAGTATCTTCAGTAAGAAAATGTTGCTGTTTGTGTACATTTGTATCAAAAAATTTCCACTTCAAGCATCCATGTAATTTTTTGAACAGTTGAATGGAATATGCAAACAACTTTTATGTTCCATGGTGTTTTTTCAAAAGGCAACTGGATGTTCTTTGTTTTAATATGTTTTTTTTTCATATAAGAAGCTTCTTCAATTTGAAAAGCACCCTTAGAACAATCATGACCTGGATGACTGAGGATCAATTGACAATTTTTGTCATTTGAAAATAAAGATATGAGATATTAGCTGAAGATTGAGTGTCTGTGGGGTTGTGTAGAGAAATCAAGAGCAATTCTATTATTTACATAGGTTACAACTGTACACAACTTATCTGAAAATAAATTCATTAAATCTAGTGGCTGACTTGTGAGTAGACTTTAATAGATAATTAAATATTTCCTTTAAGTCCAACTTGACTCATAGTAACTTCAGGAACATATTGTTGTCATTGACAACTATGTGAAAATATTTTGCCATTGTCTTCTAAGTAGGCAATACAGAATGTACTTATCAAGTTCCTAGCCTTGATTTTTCTAGTGACTATGCATTCAAATACAAGTTGATTTAGATGTTTGAGATTAATCAGGTCCTGCTACATGCTTTGCCTAATTTGTAAAGTATCATACTTTATTCTCAGGAGTTGATAGAAGCAAAAATTTAGATCCTGCATGCTAGCCAATATCAATTAATAACTAATATCACATTTCGAAATAAATCTTACTGTGATTGTTTTCTTGTGTATTGAAATTACTTCTTCTTAGTTTGTAACTTCACTTCTGATTTCATAGATTTTAAATTTTCTTGAGTGAAATACGCATATTAAAAGAATAGTATACATTTTTACATAAATAATATGCAATGTTTAGAAATTATCAATTCCATCTGAAGGCCTGTATATTCATTCATTAAATCCTAATGCATTGCAATATGTGCAGTGCTATTTAAGCAGTGAATATTTTGCCAGTCTTTCTATATCAAACCAGTGCATGCAAAAATGATAAATCTTATTATCATGCAAAAATATAATTATCTGCTGAACCTTTTCAAGCTATGTCTTATTTAATATAAGCTATGTCTTGTTTAATATTCCAGTAAGGTTTTCTTCCCAATATGCTTTCCTGAAATTAAAAAAGAAACAATATTTCCTTCACCTTATACATCTTTTTTTTGTTTATTCTTAACAAGAAAATAAGTTTGATGTTTACAACATAGTTATTTCTTTTCTGTCATCTTTGATTCTGTGTTCATTTAAGGATTGAATAATCTCAGGTTGAAATCACACATTGAACAGAAATGTATGTTATTCATTTTAACAAGCCACTTTGGCCAAATTCACAATTGTTGCTACACCAAATACCAAGTTTCATAAATGCCCGTAGTTTGTGTTAATCAAAGCTTTGAATTACTATGGGGAAGAGAGAAAAGTATTATATAACGCATTTAGTAAAAGCTGGGCCAATTACATTGTGCCTAGTACATTATGGATCCAATTAGAATCCATTTTAATTTAAATATATTTTGTTTGTAGTTGCTCATCTCAACTTCCCTTATTTGTGCTGTGATCGGTATCTACTTCCATAGCACCTTTAGTGTATATTTCACTTTATAGAGTTACTCTATAGATCATAGAGATTTGTGAGTAGCTTTTGAAGAAACTAGAAAAAGACATGACTATTTAAATCATTCAAAGAAAAGTACTTTGCACATGCTGAAATTCATGTAAAGCACTTATTTGAAAGGATTTGCACAGACTTATGCAACTTTATTTTTTTTTAGCTGTGAGGATCAACTGGTACCTAGTGTATAAAACATTCATTTAAAGTTAAGGATTATAGGAATTTATTTTGAGAATCAGAACCTGACTGGGACTCATAGTTCTTTTCCATATATATCTGCTCCAGTTGCCACAAATGTATTTATTTCAGCAATATAATTTTGAAAGAGTAGATTCTTGCCAATCTGCCATAAATCATCAAAAGGTCTACTGGTTTCATATTTTTCTAGTCCTGCAGTATCCTGCTAAAATAAATATCTACTATTATTTTTTCTTTTGCTTTAGGAAATGCCAACTATGTTTTGTAAAGTAATTATGTCCTATAGGAATATATTTACATACATATGCATCTTTAAATTTTGTGTTTAGATAAATCCATTATATAACAGTGCATAAATTCTGATATAACAGATATTCTTTTTGAATTTTTAAGTCTTGGTGTTTTTACGTTGGATTATTCTTACTGAAATATGTTTTTTTTGTACTATATTTATGGTAGCAGAAAAATGTTGTAACCTGTACAAATGCTATATGTTCCAATATAACTGTAACATATTTCAAAATGAAATCTCCTGCAGGTTTTTAGCTAAAATGTTTAGCAGATATTTTGCCATTATCTTTGATTTCTATCATATCATAATATAGTAATAATAAAAAATAATATCATAATAAACCATATCTTAATATCATCATTCTGGAATGTAACATAACCAAAATAAGTTACTGGTTTTATTCCAATAGGGGTAATATGAAGAAATAACATCTAATATTATTGAAATAATGACTTTTGCTGGAACAATTGTATTGTTCGATTAAGTTTAGGAATCTTTACAACATTGTTCTAAGGTTTCCTGTCCTGGCTGCGTAATGCAGTGATTGTTACCAACTTTGGCTTTCTCTAAAACTGTTAGCAAAATATGTGTGGTGGAAGAAAGAAGTTTAAGTCTGACCATCATAGTGTTGTACTCTGCTTATGCTAACAAGAAAGCTTAGCAAAATACCATCTGATAGTGGAATTTTAAAATGTTAAATTGAGTTTACAGATTTGGGCTTCAGCAATAGAAATGATGTACCCTTAGGGTAATCTTTTATTAGATGAAATAGGTAAATCAGTAGTCCTGTCCTATAAATTATATGGGGAATTGTGCCCATTTGAAATGTTGGCTCTATTATGCCATAGTAGGGGTGTGTGTATAAATGTGTGTATGTATGAGAGAGAGTGTGTGTGTATATACATACACGTGTGTGTATGCATGTAAATATGCATGTACACACACATATACACATATATATATATATATGGATGTGTATGTGTGTGTGTGTGTGTAGGTAGGTATGTGTATACAAAATGAAGCAGGCACAGGCTGATAGAATTTTGTCAAAAGAAACCATGGTCATAGCAAACATTCTTTCAACAACTCAAGAGACGGCTTACACATGGGCATCACCATACGGTCAACACAGAAATCAGATTGACTATGTGCTCTGCAGCCAAAGATGGAGAAGTTCTAAACAGTCAATAAAAACAAACCAGGAGCTGACTGTGGTCCATGAGTTTCTCATTGCAAAATTTAGGCTTAAATTGAATAAAGTAGGGAAAACACTGGGCCACTCAGGTATGGCCATTCAGGCTGATGCCATTTGACAGCTCCCTTTTATAGCCGGCTGTCAAACGGCATCAGCCAATAGGAACGGTCCGCATTCCCGTTGGAAACATGGACTGGAGTGAAGACTTCAGCTCAGTCTTTTCTGAATGCCACAAAAACCATCCCAAAGAAAAAGAAATGCAAGAAAGCAAAATGGTTGTCTGAGGAAGCTTTACAAATAGCTGAGGAAAGAAAGGAAGCCAAAGGCAAGGGAAAAAGAGAAAGATACACCCAATTAAATTCAGGATTCCAGAGAATAGCTAGAAGAGATAAGAATGCCTTTTTAAATGAACAGTGCAAAGAAATAGAAGAAAACAATAGAATAGGGAGGACCAGAGATCTCTTCAAGAAAATTGGAGATATGAAGAGAACATTTCTTGCAAAGATAGGCATGAGAAAGGACCAAAATGGCAGGGACCTAACAGAGATTAACCAGTACAAATGCAATCCCAATATAACTTTCATATTTCAAAATGAAATTCCCTACAGGTTTTTAGCGCAGTGGGGCGAAGAGGATGGTTTGTGAGGGGCAGGCACGTGTATATGTGTGCATACAGTTTCATTTGTGTGAGCAGTGCTGCAAGTATCAGTGTATGAGTAGGGCTGTGTGTGCTTGTGCCAGCCTGCCAGTCACATGGGCCAGTTGTCTAGTTGTAAATAGGTCATGGTCCACAGGTTAGGGACCCCTGGCCTAGGATATATTTGAATAAGAGACAGCATGCCCCATGATTGCATAATGTGTTGAGAAAGAGACTCAGAAGGGATGCCATTTAAGTTTTCATACTGTAAAGCAGGAGATTTGTACTTTCAGACTTGCAAGATGCTGTTGATGTAGCCTTATAATAACGGTAGAGTTATTACTCGTAGTTGGGCTTCTTATCTGCACTACAGCCCAACAGTACTGCATTGAATACTCACTTCAGCAACACATGTATTAAAATTGGAACAATTTTATAGAAAAAATTGGAACAATTTTTTGGGAACAGAGAAACTTAATATGGTTCCTGCACACTGAGCAAAAGGTAGGATTGAAATCTGACACATCCATTAATAAATAAACTTTTCTAGTGGGGTTGCCTGATCTAAATGTTACTTCTTTTACACTGAATAGTTAATGTTGAAACTGGTAATCTTAAAATATTACCATTTTAAGTTCCTCTGCATATATATTTTTGTCAGCTTAATGATATTGCAAGTTTTATATATAACTTTAATAAATAATTGACAATTTTTTCTTTGCATTTTTGATAAATATTTTTTTAATATTTCTAAACAGATATTTGAGCCCTTACCAGTTTTTCCCCAAAAATGTTTTTATAACAGTGTGTTTTTTATTGAAATGCTTCTCAAATGTTAAGAAAATTTATAAATAGATTATTTGACAATAAATTATTTGATTTGTGTCAACCAAGGATTTCAATATTCAACAAAAATATTCTCTAAATTTCTATAATATCTCTAAATATTCTCTTTTCTAAAAATGGAGGCCTGGACAAGATCTGCAGCAAAAGGCTTTGCAAATGGAATGCCTGAAATATTAAAGCTTTTCCGTCATTTGCAAAGCCTCTTGTTATGTTTGCAAAAAGCTGTGGGGGCTGCATTTTCTTCAGCAAAAGCCTTGAGGAAAGGTGTTTCTCAGTGAAAACAGAGCCCCAGAGCGACACATGCTTCCTCCAGGGCAGGGATGGTATTCTACCAGTTCGTACCTATTCGCTAGAACCAGTTGTTAACATTCTAAGCAGTTTGGAGAACCAGTTTTAGAAGAAATTACTGGCCTAATCCTGTAAGGAGGCAGGAAGGAAACATTCTGGTGTTGCTTACAGAAACTGCCTCTCCATTAACTCTTACTACATTCTTGGCAGGACTAGACTTCCTGTCTCTGGAACTTCTCTGGAGTTTTTTTCCCTTCCTTTGCTGGTACTTTGCTTGTGTGGAGTGACCATTTAAGTTACAATGGCACTGAAAAAAGTGACTTATGACCATTTTTCATACTTTCGACTGTTGCAGCATCCCCACAGTCATGAGAGGCCAGGCGAAGAGATGTGTGCCTCGATGTGAATGATATTGAGGTGGCCATGCCCAGCCAATAACATGATCACCAAGCCATCTCAAGCCAGTCACATGACCACCAAGCTACACCCACCAACTAAGCCATGCCCACAGCACCGGTTGTTAAAAAATTTGAATCCCATCCCTGCACCAGGGGCTCCATTCTCTTTGGCAAAGGCCTTGAAGAAAGGCCTTTTCCGGTGAAAACAGTCCCAGTGTGATGAGTCCCTCCAAGGACTCCATTTTTTTCAGCAAAAGCCTTGATCAAAGGCCTTTCCTGGCAATACAGAGTCCCAGAGTGACAAATGCTCCCTCTGGGAGCTCTTGTCTTTGGCAAAGGCCTCTTCAAGCCCTATGGGGATCTTTGAATCAGCACCATTTTTGCAGAGAATGGGTACCTGAAGTCTTGTGAGTTTAGGGCATCCAGAAGCTTCCTGTCTATTCAAGAAAAGTGTTTGCATGCCAACAGGATGCTTGATGCCATTGGAGGAGACTCACTGAGGTTGTCCACTTTTCCAGAAGTGTCAGCCAGCCTCGGTGAGTTAGAGAAGCTGAGCAGGACACACTCATCCTGCTCTCCCTCTGTTCTCGCTACTTGCCAGGAGAAAGCAAAGAAACAAAGAGGCTAGAGAAAGAGAGATCTTCACAAGATAAGTGACCGGGCGCAGCAGGATGGGAGGAGAGCAATTGTGGTGATCCCAAGGGAGGGAGAATGAGGTATCTCAGTGAATTAGGGGAGGCCTTGGGTGGTTTGAAGCAGGTGGCCTGTTCTGTCACTAGGCCCCCTCATGGCCCTTCCCTCCTGAGATACCTCATGTGTACATAACAAGCCATGTATTCGATTAGTGAATGCCTGGGTGAAAGAAGGGAATGATGGCATTCCAGTTACGCAATTCAGTCCTTTGAATCCTTGGGGTACGAATGGAATGGATTCATAACATTCATAACTCAAGGACTACCTATACTAGGTTTCATATAATTAAATAGTACAGCAATTTATGAAAAACTAAAAATATTTATATACATTAATTTTAAAAAATGAAAAGTCATATTTTTAGATTTCATAAACATGTTCTCTACCTTTTTGGTTTCCTTTCAGCCAATAGATATATATATATAAAATTGGGTGTTACTGAAATCCAGTTTTAGAGTCAATTAACTGTTTCCAGGTACAAGATGAAATGTATATTTTTCTATGGGACTCAGATTTGTCACAGAGAATATAAGTAAAGAAACAGAGATAATACTTGTTGATGGTGCTCATCAATTTTGACTAAATATAATTATTATTTTTTATGAAACTGAATAGATAGTGAATATATCCATTCTCATCTATCTTAAGTCTGAGTTAATGATTTCGTAGATATTTGAATCTTGATGTGAAATGGTACTTCTCTTCCATGCTGCATTGAGAGCCCAGGATGGGTTGACTCCTTCCTATGATGTCATAGTTGAGTCTACACTAATATATAAAAGCCAGCTCCCGGGAGAGACCCCAGCTTTTGACTCCGTTCCTTTCAGTCAGTCCTGTGTCTCTGAAAGCGTTCTGTTAGATAGCAATCACCAGCTATCTTCAGTACTTTTTTCCTCTCTTCAAGCAGCTCCCTGGGATCTGGGCAGCTGCTCTTCCAGGAGAGCGGGGCTCTCTCTCTCTCTCTCCTGCAAGTTGGGAGCAGCTTTACAGAGCTCTGTGCAGGCAAGCTGAGCAGCGTCTTGCCTGCACACCCCCACGCCTGCAGTTTGGAGGGATCGTAAATGCGATCAGCAAACTGATAAGAGCTTAAGCCAGCTGATCGTGTAGCTGGTTGCTGTGTTTTTCCTTTGCTGACTTCGCTCGGGGCTCTGTCTAGCCTAAGGAGCGATTTTTCAATCTTGAAGCCTGTTTTCCTGTAGTCAGCAGCCATCTTGGATTCAAGCCTTCCTCCACGAGGTGAGTGGCCATTTTGTAAGCCCAGGGGGCATTTATAACCTAAGGGGCTTAATAGAAAAATTTCTAAGCAGCTTCTTTCCATTGCAAGAGCCTTTATTTTACAAATGGATCAAGATAAGGTTCTGGCAGAGCTTTCCCCCCAGTGGAACAGTCTCTTAAGCCCAATAGGAGAAAAAGACGAAGACAGTGCATCCAATCAATCCAGAGGGAGGTGGCTGCTAAAATCAAAGCTAAGGCTCTAGCCCCTAAGAAGGCAACTCAGGCTGAATTGAGGGCAGAAAAGTGCAATATTTGCAGCTCTAAGAGGCAGGTTCAACAGAACAATCAAACAGAATTGGGAGTGCAACTACAGTATGTTTCAGGTGATACATGTGGGCCCAACCAAGCCCCTCCCAGGAGAGGAAAAGTTATCTATGAGCCTTTCCATCCTCCATCCTTGCGTCTCTGCAGGCTCTTGCAGTTACAGTCAGATCCTCAGGAAATCTAAGCAGATCTGGGCCTTTAATTTCCAATCAGGCTTCTGTGCCCTATGCTCCTCCCCCTCCCTCCAGGCTTCGAACCTCTTCTCAATCGAGGCCTGAAGCCACCTTCATCTCCCACAGCAGCGGGCCTTCGGCGCTTTGCCTCTACCTTGAGCATCAAGCCATTAGGCAGGGATTGGGCTGAAGGCTTCAAGGCAAATTCTATCAACCTCTGGAAAGTGCTTCAGGCCTTCTCCCTTCTCATCTATAAGTTCCTTGCGTCATCATCCTGATTACACAGGCCTCAGAACCTCAGATTCCATTCCTTCTCTTACCAGAATGGGAGAGGATTAATCAGGAAGAAGGTTCCTTCACTATTCCTGAACACAGTTACTCCTCTCATTTCCAGAGGGTGAAAGAGGGTGAGATTCCTTGAGCAAAATCTTTCAGAGGAGAGGCTTCTCTCCCAGAGCAGACATCCCTCTAGCATTGATCTTCAAACCTCCTATCTCTTCAGACCATTACTCAGCAAGGCCTTGGTCACTGCCAATTCTGTCGCCAGAGGAAGGGCTCTTGAGCCACAAGGAAACCCTCTAGCCAAGGGGATTCGCTTCTTCTCCAAGCCTGTAGTGCATGCAGAGGTTTTGCCTTCTTCCATTTTGTGTCCTGGACGATTGGTCAAGAACAGTGCGCTTCTCCTTCTGCAGGTCCTCGCCTATGCTTCTCTAGGATAAGGTTTCTATAATGTCAGTGCCAATTGGACAATGCCCTAGCAGTGCCTTCTTGTTGAGGATTTCAGGCTCTTGGCTCATTCTCATCTTCTGGCCACTCCCACAGAGCCAGAAGGTATCCTGAAACCAGATGATAAAACGGTTCAATCCCCGAAACAGAGCCCTCAAAAACAAAAAAACAAAAAATAAAAATAAGTAAGAAAAAAAACAAAATAAATAAGAAAAAAATCGTGCGCAAATCACCAGGCTGCTGCTTTGCTTTGGGCTGTTCGGGCTTCAACAGCAGCATCCTTCTTCACCAGGGCATCCATACGGTGGCTGCGCCAACTCCAGAATAGGCCTGATATTCCCCTCTTCCTCTTTTTATTTTTAAATTTAGGGAATACAGGCAGCTCTCATTTAGTTACCACAATTGGGAGTAGTAATTTGATCTTCCTTTTTTTTTACACACTTGTGAAGATCGTAAATGTGATGATGGATCATAAAAATACTTTTTCATCAATGTCATAACTGCAGTCATTAAAGATCCGATCATTAAATAAGGATTACCTGTATACAAAGGCTAATTAACATCTCTGTGTTGGCAATTTTTCAAGCTCTACGTTTTTAGAATTTAAAAAAACCCAAATTCTTATTTCATTATTTTATATGTAAAATTGAGCATAACTATTTTAATCAATGTCTTCTCTTATCTAAAAAGGAATCTTTTTTTCTTTAGACATTTCTTTTCTTGTCTCTCCCCATTCCTTTGTAATAATGTTTAGGAATCTTTCCTTCCTTTTGGAGAGCACTTATACTACTGAAAGAAAGGAAAGTTGATTGTCTATTAAACAGTTATTGCTATTTTTTTAATAGATCTGGCACCCAATTCGAGTTCTTACATTCTGATTACTAAATTTGGAGCACTATTCACAAGTGCAGCAGAAAGGCACATTACAGATGTAAAAATGACTATAAGCAGACCATTTCTGAAGTGACAATTTCTACATTTTATTTATTAAAAATCCTTTTAAATTGTACTCCACCCGGGTCTTATATGTCATGTTGTCAGTTGTTTCAGAATAAGGAATTCTTCTTAAAAACCCAAGGCAATAGAATAATAATACATCAAGACCAATACTTTCTTTGTTTTCTTCTCTGCAATATATAAATTATTCACAATCTGAAAATGAAGGTCTGGTTGGACCTCTGATATTAATAACACTGCCTGACATGGCTTCTTGCACTTGTTTTGTAGCTAGTGCTTGAAACTATTGTTAATAGTAAAACAGAATTTCTATCAAATGCTCAAAATATATCACAGGGGTATTGCAATCATTTTGCAACTTTAGGGTGGGTTACATTTCATTCCTTTTCATACTTCAGTGCATTAATCATTAAACTACACCAGATCTCATTTAATATGCCTAAGCCTAAAATGTGTGAGCTGCAAATTAAAAGCAAAGCTTCATAAGGAATAAAAAAGAAACAACTACATAATCTTTAGGAATTATTTTTTGACATCTGGCATAGTTTATATGTCAATCCATAATTGTCAAAAAGCATAAGCTAATTATATAAAAGAAGCCAAAGTTGACTGATTGATCAAAATCTGCTTTCTTCATAATAATAATGTAGTTTTGATAATATGTCTGCATTTCTATCCTACTAGGGAAGGGAAAAGAAATTGTTTCTGAATTCTAGAACTTCCTTGATTTTAATTCTTAACAGCACTCTAGCAGTCCAGCAATATGAACGCTAAATAAATTTCAAAGTTATTCTGTATATTATTTATTCATGTATTACCTTTGTATAATATATTCATACATTACTTTAATATCTTAATATGAATAATATCTGTACAGAACAAAATGGAATTCAGTTAAGCAAATTGATATCATTGTAGATATTTCTAATTGAGTTTTTCCAGATTTCTTTTTGTATTTTTCCAAGTTTACGTTTTTTAAAAAAAGCTTTGTAAAATTAATTATTAAGTTAAATATTATATTTTCTATTGAGGTGCTTGTTATGAATTAATAAATTTATAAAAATATCCTTTAAAATATTTTTTAAAATTAAAAAGTTTTTAAAAATTTATATGAGAGAAAATATTGGATTTTTTTTGTTCTTTTGGCATTACATCAGTAATGAAATTAGTATGTTGGGGGAAAAGCAGAAAGTTTCTTTTGGCAAATATGGTCTGTTATATTTTGTTTGGATTTCTCCAAAAAGTTTTTTTCTGTTGTATTGATCACTTATTAAGCAATTTTTGTTGTTGTTGTTGTTGCTGCTGCTGTTGTTAGTTAGATAATGAGTATATTCTGTGTTTTGGTCTTTTTTGTTCCTTTTTATATTATTTTTTTAAAAACCCATGTGTGTCATATGAAATTTGAAATTAAATAATTGTGGATGGATTTCAATAAATAAATAAGATAAAATCCAAGTAGCATGGAAGGAATATAATTAAATGTGCCTTATTATATGTATATAAAGTAAAGCTTTACATATCAAGCTTTTATATGTAAATATAAAAGCAAGTGAGCCATTGCTTCAGGAACAATAGTGATTATTTTGATGAACTGGATTGTGGACTGTAAGTTTTCTGTTTTTTACTGATGGTTTTATTATATGATTTTATGTTGTTTTTTTTCTTTTTTGTAAAATGCTATATTGCTCTTTGTTTTTATATTTGCTTTAATTAATTATAAGCCACAATTATATGTATGAGATGGGATGCTAAATAAATTTGCTGAATTAAATAAATAAATAAAACTAACTGTAAATTAGATTATATCTGAGCCAATAGATCTAATCTTATGCAGCAATTGGAAAACTAAATACAGGTAATCCTCAACTTACAACAGTTTGTTTAATAACTGTTCAAAGATATAATGGCACTAAAAAAAGTGACTTATGACCATTTTTCACATAACCATTGCCGTATTCCTGTGGTCACATTCAGATGCTTGGCAATTGACTCATATTTATGACAGTTGCAGTGTACCGGAGTCATGTGATCATCTTTTGTGACCTTCTGACAAGCAAAGTCAATGGGGAAGCTGGATTCATTTAAGTATTACCAACTTAACAAGGGCAGTGTTTCACTTAACAAATGTGGCAAGATAGGTTGTAAAATGGGGCAAAACTTATTTCACGAATGTCTCACTGAGGAGCATAAATGTTGGGCTCAATTGTGGTCATAAGTCAAGAACTACCCGTAAATCTGTATTGAAGTAATACCTTTTATCAAGCCAATTAAAGATGCACAAAACAGATAAATTCCTGGATGAAGTCAAACTACATAGGATTTTATAACAAATGTAACATATGTTGTAGCACTATATAAACATTTTTATATGGTTTGATTGAAAGTTTACAAACATGAAAACTGATTTAGGAATGATGTTACAATGATAAATAAGATCCTAAGTTATTAATATAATGTGAAGTTGAGAAGGCAAAAGAGATTTGGTAATATTGGTGAAATCGCCAGTCAAAAACATTTCAATAAAATTCCTGAAAGGAAAAAAATAGACTGAGTTTTCACATAAACAAAACTAAACTCATATTTCTAAATAGAGATAATATGCCATCTTAATATATTTGAATTACCAATTTATAATTCTATAGGCTTTTAAAAGAAAGGTCGTATTACTTTTGTGGCCATTAGAAACATGAGTGGTGTTTATTCATATAACCTTCTGAAATAAATCTGGCTTTTCCAGAACCAGGCTTGAACCAGATTTGAATTTGATTCTTTTCCGTCTTCATTTGGAACATATACAGACACTTGATTGAAATGAAGCCACAGGAGATTAAAACCAGGCAAATATCCTGGAATACAGACAGAAGCTTTAGTCTCTTTTGAGTAATATTCTTGGACATAGTACAATTCCTGACATGGAAACAATCCAGAATAATTGTTATCCCAAAACTTAATAAATATCCCTAAATCTAAAGTTCAGTTGTCTAGCTGCTTTGTTAAATCAAGATGCTAAGCCCATGATAAAATCTCCGACAAGATAAATTAATCTGTTCATTTCACTTATCGCTTTCTGCTAAAACAACATTCACACAAATTTTATTGAAGCCTCCATTAACTAAACAAAATTAAAAATTATTACATTCTAGGTATTGGAAAGATAGTAGATCAAGAGCATTTTTAGCATATATGCAGCTATTTTGTCCAATAGTAGCAGATTTGTACAATCTGATTTTTTTTTCATAAAATTGCTTCAAGAGTGATTTATTACAAAATGTAGGATTTAAGTTTTCTGAATTTTCAGTGATACAAATGAGGCACTTAAGACTTTTTTAGCACTACATGCTTAGATAATAAATTTAGGAAAATAATATATCATTTGCAAATTCCTGTTGATTGTTTATGGTCTATAATAATCAGACTCATCACCTGATGAACAATCCAATTTAAATTCTGGACAAGTGCCATTTGTATAAATAAATGAACACTAAAATACTTTAGGTCTCCCTCTGGAGATTTCCTTCTGCTTATTTCAGTCTGTAAAATAAAAATATAGTATCAAAATAATTGAATTCTTTAAACAGAAAAAAAATACTGTTTATAGAAGATGCTATGGTTGCAACTGTCATTTGTTGTGAGAATGATGTTTAAAACATTGGAGTCATTATCTAAAATACTATATATGTTATTCTGACACAAAGAGAACACTGTCATAATGTTGACAACTTATCTATAACAAAGAAAATGTTATTTTAGATTGTTGGTAATATGCTATTCATAGCTGTTATGTTAGCCCTGGATTCTTTTTCAGAAGAGGATGTGGTGATATCATGAGATGAGAATAGATGTCTTTTTCAGCTCACAGCTCATTTAGGGGTAAAAGCTGAAGTAGAATCAGGCCTTGCAACATTCTTAGACAAACAGTTCCAAGCCTAAGGAGTGCCACACTACTGAGTGAAGCACTAATTAATCATAGGGGTCAGGCATCTGAGACAATAGCCTCCTTGAAACTCAAAGCCATGTTGAGTTCCAGCTCAACCTGACAGAGGTAGATTGCTGTGGACTACTGTATATGTAAGTTAATATGAAAGACTGAAATGGTTATTAGAGTCAATGTTCATTTCATCCTACATTGAACTCCCATATTCAAAAATATTAATGTGATCTAGTTTTTGGATATATCAAGCTGCCTAGATACGGTGATTCATACCCTTGACCCCTGATCCATTACAGTACTTTTTTGGTTTTCAATCCATAAAATAACTGGAATAATTCTCTGGCCTCTAGTGCAGATAGATATTAGCTTATTATTCACTTAGTTCAGTATCTAACAATTACTGCTCTCTTGGTCCCTGCACCTTCATGGGACAAAACAAAAACTGGGAAAAATGGGTAAGTTTTGATATATAAATCGAGATATTAGTACATCCAGTAAAGATTTTCCTGTATTTGTGTGCTTCCTGTTTTACTATTTCACATATTCTCAATTCATAAGAATTAAATTCCAATGAGATTGTTCACATTTGTCACTTCCATAATATATTTGTATCAAAAACATGAATAGTATTTCAGTGTCTATGCTTGCACCTATCCAGTTATTTCAGTTGTCCAACTTTTGTTAATAAACATTAAATTTTCATGGATCCTGCTCTTAGTTATATGTGGAAAAAGTCATCATATAAATTGATTAAAAATAAATTTAAAAGACATGATGTAAATTTAAAAGACATGATGGGACTGGCATGTGGCGTAATCACCCATCAAAAATGGATCAATCCAATTTTAAACATTGTTTTATCAAACAACAATTCTATGTCAAGCTATTAAATTGTTCAACAAGGAAGTATTGTGTTTAAAGATGGTTGTTTAGAGTAGGTATTAGATTAGTTTGTAGGATGGCTTATAGTAATTCAATTTGTGTAAATAATTTTTTAAATGTTGTTTAGAATGCCCTCTAATTAGGAAAATAGAGAAAAAAAGGAAAAAAGAGAAAATAGAGAAAAAATAGAGAAAAAAACCAATAACTTTCAGCAGATGGGGAACATGAGTTCTTTGGAGAACAACAGAGGATATAAGCACTGAAGGACACTGTGATAGGCAAAAATGTAATTGTTCTTTTTGAAGACTTGGGATCATAAAGTATAATATGTACTGTATATTTAATGTATGTTTTAAAAAGGGAAAGTGGGTAGAATCTTTTAATGGAAAGAATTAATATTACATCTACTTGTGGCAACATCATTTTGAGAACATTGCAAGAAAGATAACGGTATCATTTTAGAAGTATGTAGACTAGGACAAAGGAATCAAGGAATCATAAGGAGTTTTATAAGGAATAAGGAATTCATAAGTTCATAAGGAATTTTATGCCGCATTTATGTCGTCCAATATTATTATGCTTTGGACAGCTCCACAAGTGGAAGGAAGCACCTTAATTGGGATCTTGCTTTTGTCAATCATTTTCTTTCATGCTATTAACAAGGCAGTCTCTCAGCTAGAAACTTTTAAAAACCTCATGTTTGTAAGCAGTGCATTTTGATTCCTTGTTTAATATAATACAGATATTTAAATTCAAGTCACTTGGTTCCTACAGAATTAGTCACAAGAATTTTCATGCATTATTCTCAGAGGCCAATTGTATTGATTATATTATGTCCTTCATTGCTACTTCAAGCAAAGTCAGCATTGAAATATATTTCTCTTCAAGTTTAATTGTATTCTAATTTAACTTTATGTTTCTAAATGTGTATCTAATGTGTATCTAAATGTGTAGATACTAGACCAATCAATTATTCTATTTAATATATAATTATGTATTTTAATGTTAAATGTGGCTGTTTAGTAAAGCATTAACTTAAAAGACAAATATCATGTATATAAAAGGTAATACAACAGGAAGAAAATATTACTTTGTTTCTAATTGGGCTTAAATTTTATTCAAAATATTGAATTTATTTTAGATAATTAAAATGTGCTGTAGAGATTTATTTTACTCCAGAATGCACAGCAAAAGGTAGAGTTTTAGTAGACTGGTTTTGTTGTTTTAGTTACTTTCTTGCATTAAAAGCAGAAATCCTTTGAAGCTGGCATAGTAAAGAAACAAAAGTAGCAAGGGCTTCAGAAATTCTCTCAATGTTATATGGTAAATCAATGGAATATTAAATATCTGACAGAGTTTCTATCCATTACCCTGTAGTAAGATGGACTGCAAATAAATTTAATAAATAATAATAATGTATCACACTTTATATCAAACAAATCAACAAGAAAAGAATCAAATATTATGAAGCTTTTTGAATAGACAGGAGACTGGCAAAAGAAATGATAGAAAACCACCTTAAATCCCCCTTTGCAGTCTTAATGCCATCTTGCCTAGATGTGTCAGCTTCATAAAGGTATATAATCACTGTTCATTGTTCTTTAAGATGGAACTATGAGAAAGTCAGAGAGTCGAGGAACAGTGAACTGAGGACCTTTGAAAGGCAGGTTTCATGATAGAATGCTTGAATGGAACACATGCTATTGGAGGAATGCAGCAAGTTGTTATAAAATAAATTGCAAGGCAATACATTAATTGTTATAAGTGATATAGCAATGCAATACTAGTTGAGTAATGCATTTATTTTCTCCATCTGTCTGTCCATTCAATTATGGATGATGAAAACATGACAGACCTTGGAAAAGGAGTCTGGTATCACCAAATTGTTGTGTATCCATGCACATCTGGAATACTTGTAATAAAATCCAAGAAACTGTCTCTTGATCCAGTAGAGTGGGAAATGATTGGAATAAATCATTTGATTAAGCAGTGACAATTTTGATCCATTGACAGACATGATATGATGACATATAGTCTTTGACATCTGAAATTGTTGTGTAAAATTGCCCTTCAGTCATGAAGAAAATAATCAATTTAGAGCTAATCCATTGAAGCCCTGAAATATAGGTCAAGGCATTGTAGGTAAATCCAAACTACCAAATCTACTACTTGCCTCACACCCCTGGCTTGTCTGGAGTTGTTCTGACTCAAAAGCTGTACTAAGCAGAATACCTTTCGGGGATAAATTGTTTAACTTCATGATAGTAAAATGTGAGGAAGACTGGAGAACATTATATTCAGCTTTGTATGAAAGTCATGTGGAGTTTGTTCTATGAGCTAAAAATACAGGAATAAATGGGAGGGAAATTGAGCCCGAGTGTTCTGGTGTTGAGTCAGACTGGGCACTTTTTACAGGTGCTCCAAATTCTTATGATATGTTTGTACCTGTACACTGTGGTTTATGTCTTCCAAGAAATGCTTCTATTATTAAAATATTTTATGGATAGAAAATAGATAGACTCAAAACATTCTATTTCCTTTGGTAACATCTGGGATGAAATGAAAACAATCTTGTTCACTAAGAATAAGTAACAAGATCAACTAAAGCTAGGTATCCAAGAACTCCACAGTAAAAACATAAACCAAAGTTCCTAAAGCCCATGTCACACTGCACCAACGGATGCAAAGAGGATGTAAAATGGACAAAAAAGCTTGCCAGTTGAAAAATGCGATGCATCCATTGTGGTTACTCACTGCGTACGTCTTTCATACGGCTCTATCCGTCAAACATCCGTCAACTGCTATTTTCATCCACTCAAAAAGTTTGAGCTGCACAAAACTTTTGAGCGGATGAACTTTTCACCACGTACGATCTACATCTGCAACAAAATATGGGCAACAAAACATTCTACGTCCGTTGTCATCTGTTTACACGTCCGATGTATCCTCTCGGCATCCTCTGGGCCAATCGCGGCAACTCACATCCGCTCCAGTGAAAAGCGGAAGAGGGAGAAGCGAAAGGAACGGGGAACATTCACACAGCGTTAGTAGCACGGACATAGAAAAGATGAAAGTGGGTGCAGCTCGGATATAAAGCATTTAAAACGGAAAAACGTTCATGTATAGGACAGTATCTCGAGTATTATGATGTCTGGAGGATACTAGGAGTATGTGGAAGGACACCTAGCAGAAAACCGACATTTCCTATAAAAAGGGGGAGGAAATCACCTGGATCTCAGTATCAGTCCAGCAGCCGTGGTGTGCAGACCTCTTCAGCCTTCATCTGGCTCGTTCCACATCATCCATTGATGTCTACCATGGATCATCGCACACTCCTTTTGGTAGCCGCGATCATTCAACACCAGAAACCAAGCCCTCTTCAGACTATTTCACCTTTTCTACACAAGGAGAAGGTCCAAGAAGCTGTCTGGGTCCGAAGATGGATCGGGAGAAGAGTGGAGTTTGGACTCTATGACAAGCTGATGTTGGAGCTGAGGAATGAAGACCGGTCGTGCATTCCAGCACTTCATGAGGATGCCACCACCATGTTTGACGAAGTTGTGGAGAGCACTTGTCTGAGACCCAGGTTGACAAGCCAAGCACCAACTTCCGTCCCGCCTGGTCCCTGGACTGAAGGAGGCACTGACTCTGCGCCACCTGGCCTCTGGAACCACATACAAGAAACATTAGTATGCCTGGAGGGTGCCACACAACACCATCAGCATTTTGGTCAAGAAGTGGTGGCAGGCCAATCATCGAAGAATACCTGGAGAAGCTCCTCCAGGAGTGGTTCCCACCACTGAAGAAGGCTGGAGGAAAGTTGCAGAGCAGTGGTATCAGAGGTGGAACTTTCTCCACACCGTTGGAGCCATAGATGGGAAGCATGTGGCCTGCAAACGTCCAGCCAACTCAGGGTCCAATTAGTTCAAACTACAAGGGCTTCTTCAGCATCATCCTGTTTGCCATGGTTGATTGCTGACTACAAGTTCATGTACAAATTGATGCTTCAGGCAAGGGTCAGCTTCAGAATGCCCAGATATACAACGCCAGTGACTTCAAGGATGGGCTGGAAAGCAACTCATCATGGGTTTTCCAGATCGCAGAGCCCTACCCAACAACACACAAGATGTGCCCTACTTCATCGTGGGTGAATGACACCTTCTCCCTCAGAACCTACACTCATGAAGCCCTACACTTCAAGATGCCTCACCCGGTGAAGAGAGGATTCTTCAACTACAGGCTGTCCAGGGGCAAGATGGGTGGTGTGAGTGAGAACGCCTTGGCATCCTGTGCCAACAGGTTCCAGGTACATTCTCACCACCATGGCAGCATTCGCCACAGACTGTGACGAGCATCATGGAAGCTTGCTGGCAATCCTGCACAATCTCATGCACACCCGCCTACACAGTGTTGCAGAACAGGCTTTGTGGACCGTCAACAAGTCAATGGGGACATGGAGCCTGGTGAATGGAGGAAGGACAAAAACCTGATAGACACTGTGGATGTACAAAGGCCCCAACAGAGCTTTCACGTGAAGGAGGAAGCAGCTCAACCTCCTGAAACACTGGTGCAATTCCCCAGCTGGAGCAATGGAGTGCAAGACAGGATG
Organism: Laticauda laticaudata; assembly: GCA_004320025.1. Lineage (NCBI taxonomy): Eukaryota > Metazoa > Chordata > Lepidosauria > Squamata > Elapidae > Laticauda > Laticauda laticaudata. The sequence goes on from BHFT01054947.1 coordinate 40,812, forward strand.
GTAGAATGCTTAATGGATGCTTCCTTCAGCCTGTCTCATCACACTGATGGACATTGTGCCATGTATGTTGAGTGGCCCTACAATGAATGGGGCATTAATAAAGAGTTTTGTTTATGTTGAAATGTGTTTGATCAATGATTAAATTGTTGTTGATAATAAAAGGCCATATGTGTGGCAACTGGGAGGTGGACCATACAGTCCCACTATGCTTGCACTTGGACGTTTATCAATCCCACAGCTATCCTTACCTGTCCCACAATTATTCCTTAACCATTCCACAAACTATTCCTTACCTATCCACAGCTATCCTTACCTATCCCACAACTATCCTTACCCATCCCAGCAACTATCCTTACCTATCCCACAGCTATCCTTATCCATTCCACAACTATTCCTTACCAATCCACAGCATATCCTTACCAATCCCACAAGCATGCAAAGGCTTAACCTTTTTTCAAAGTTTTCCCAACACTTTATTAAGTTAAAAAAAATGAACCAAGTTGGTAGCAAAGATAACCTTTATTAATAACAAACTGTATGACTTTATTAAAAAGCAAAATGACCCTAGTTAAAGTGTCTTAAACAAAGATAAAGTGAACAGGTAACAACTCAGTCTCTGGTACTCTTCTCAGTCACTCTGGAGGCGTGCCCATGCTCTCAGATGTAAAGGGCGCCAGGGACTGTGGAGTGGCTGCTGCTGGAGTGCTGGTCTGAGGTGCCATTGGGGTGCCTGGTCCCGAGAGTACAACAGAAGATTGTGGTGTGCAGGAAGCTCTCAAGAGAGGCTGACTCAGTCCTGTGAGGTTGAGAGGCCCTTTATCAAATACCTGGGATGTGAGCCCAAAGATTGATGACAGATGTTCTGACGAAGGCTTGGCTGTGGGGTGGAGGAAGGAGGAGTGTAGTGGGGTTGTCTGGTCTGCAGCTGGGGTCAGGTGAGGTGTCTGTGGCATCTGTGGCGCCGAGGAACCTGGGCCTCGACTGGAAGGGCTTCCTCTGCTGTGGGAATCCTGGTAGTGGTAGGTGAGGGGCTGTTGAAATCCGGTGGAAGGGCTGTGACACATCGCCTGGGGTGGAGGAGCAGACCTGGAGTCGGTAGAGCAGGTTTCAGCTGGGCCTGGGAGGGTGTACAGAAGAGCTGTGATCCTCTCTTTCATCAGCTGGGTACTGGGCCTCGGCATGTCCATGAGGATCTGGGTCACGTACGTGTGAAGGGCTTGCGGTTCGAGGATGGTATGTCGAAGTGGACAGCTGGGAGATGGAGATCTGTGCTGGCTTTTATTGTTTGCCCCCTGATTTCCAAGGAGGACAGTGTGGCTCTGTCCCTCCGGTCTGCCTCTCTGCCTGCTTTCTGTGGCATGGTGAGACTGGGTGTGGGTGTGGGGTTGGTCTCTTGGTGGCTGGCTCTGTCTTGCCTCCATCTGAGACAGGGGATCCTCCACGTCCTCCGGCACAGGGAGTGCAGCTGTCAGGGGGGTCTCTGTCGTGGGGCCCTAATTGAGCAGGCAATTAAAAGTGTGTGTGTGAGGAGAAAGTTTGTACTTTCAGACTTGCAAGAGTCTGTTAATGTACCCTTGCAGTAAAATAGAATTAGTTCATTTTGTTGTGTTTCCTGCCTGCCTCACCTTGGATGCCTGACAATTTGCAAGAGTTCTATAAGGAGGCAAAGGAAAGGAGAGAAGTGAGTGTGACAAAAGGCTGTAAAACTTTCTCTCTTTGTGAGTTCCTGCATGTCTCAATTTTCCAGTCAGCCATCAATTAACATGAAATACTACAACAGTTCTTCCAGATTCTTATATGCCCTGTTTTACTAATTTAATAATGTTGTTATTTCACCAGAAAGTCCTTCCCAGTATTGATTTATCATAGCTTGATCATTCTAGTCTTGTATGTCTAGCACATAACTGAAAATCAACTCACAAACATGAAGATACCCTCATCTCAGATTATGAAACTCCTGATTTGTGATCACTGTCCTGGTCATACATAAAAAGCAATTTTGATAATTGTCTAGGACAGCATTTTTCTCAATGAGTATAATTGCCATCTGGCTACTCCTTCATAGCAGATTGAGGAGTAATACAAGTTTGGTGAGATTGGTAGAAAAGAGTGCCACCATGAACAGTTTAAACAAAGTTGTAAAATCCAAAAATTGGATTGTTCTCCATCCATCCACTCCCCCCTCCAATGTTTTCTAGGAACATGGAACATGACTGGCTATGCAGCAATTTGTAGATGTAGAGCAGCCATGTAGGTTGAGTAATGGACACTTTGCATTTCAATCATAACTATGGCTTTCCTATTATATACATACCACATGACATCTGGACCAACTAGTGTTTTTCTATTGTATTTTGTTCTTATGTGGGCTAACTATAATTAATCACAGTTTATAAAAGCTAACAACAACTTGTTTTGTATTTTGATAGTATTTTTAGATATGAATAACAATACAGTAGATAAAGAATCCTGAAAAAAAAACATTCTGGAAGCAGTTGGTGCAGGTTCCTAAAACCCCCAGGAATCGAGTTTGACTCAAAGGATTCTTTATCTTCATTTGTTCTTGTGTTGCATTTTAATTCTAAAATGGGTAAAGAAAACAAAAAGCACTTTAGACTTTGGACATGAGCCATATTTAATGCCTCCTCCAGGCCCAACTCAATTTCTTCTATACAATTTGTAGCACATTTTGAATTATGTTTTAGGAGTTCTACTACAATTGCAAAGGTGATAGAAAAAATATATTGGCCAGGATCACCAAACACCCATATCTCTGAAAAATGTCACTTTGAAAGAACAAACAATAACTTCAACAAGATAGTTTGCTTTATAAATAAACAATAAAAATAAACATTGTTATTCCAATAATCATTTAGTTCCTGACTCAAGTAGGAAGGGAAGTGTCATTCAATATCATTGATCAGAACACTAAGGATCTCAAGTATGGCCATTCTTGAAGAAAAGTAGGCAATTTTTAAAAAGTGTGTTTGATTTGGAATATGAATTTGTTCATTTAATAAAATTATGGTAACTTTTTCAAAACTCCCAACTTCACCAAATCTTTGTAATTTAGGGTTATATAGACTGTCAAATTGCTTCATTAAGGATATGTTATTCTTCAGACAACAATTGTCTTTCATGGAGAATTCTTATTCAAGTAGATGTTTGACTGTCAACTTTGTAGAAGTGCGATAGAAATAGTGGCTAGTGGTATTTCCCCTTCAAATAAATACCAATTTTTTTTCATGAAAAAAATAAACTGCTGAGTACAAGTGCAGATATAAATTTGTTAATGGAACATTTTATCAGAAACAGTTCTAAATTATTATTCTGAAGTGTATGATCAGACACTTAAATAAATAGCCTTTTTTGTTGGATTAATAAGCTATAGTTTAACATATGGATGGATGGATGGATAGATGCATAGATGGACAGATGTATGGATGGGCAGGGTTAGGATTAGATATTGCTACCAGTATACTTGAATCTGTTAACTGAGATTAAAAAAGTGATTGTTTCGCATACTAAAAGGCTGTCTTTGAAAGAAAAGACAAAAGATTAAATCCTTGCCTATGTTTGTTGTAATGTTTATTGACTTTATGTTATTGACAATAATCTATTAATCCCAACTTGAAAATTCAGTTCTACATTGTTTCTCTTTAAAACTCTAACATTCCCAGTTATGAGTCTTGCTATCTTTGAAATGTTCATAGAAAAATAAAATGATTTTTTTGCACAGGCTCTGCCTCTTACTCTCTTTATCTATATTTAGTTTTATTTGTGTGGGGGATTACTCTTGCATTAGTAACTTTTTTGGCCAAAAGATTTTACAACATATGTGATCAAGGCAAAAATGTGAACTCATAGTTGTTCAGAAATCCATGTCATGCAAGTTTGTAGAAGAATGAATTGTGGTTATAAGACAATTTGGCTTTCTGCCTGCTACTGCCTAGTTTGTATAAGGCACATAAATTCAGCTTTCTAATCCATGTTTGCCTTAATCTGCTTGCCATCATTGTTTAAATCTACAGATAATAACACTTCAGATGCATAATTGTACAAAATAAATAATCATTCTGAGCAGTACAAATTGCTTTGACTGAAATGTATAATGTTGTAAACTTATGTCTTTTATTGACTAACTTTTTAATTATTTATTTATCAGTTTCTTTTTTATTTCTGTTGCCCCTTTAAATTCTTAACTGTACTTGGCATCAGCATCTGGTTTCATATTTATACTTTTAATTACTTCCAAATGTTAAAAAGTAACCTGTACTTTCTATTTAATGAAACTGTATGCTTCTACCCTCAACATTTTATTTTCTAAAAAGATTACATTGAAATTAAGTTTAGTTTTGCTTTATATCATTTACTAGCAAAGCAATTGGAATGTAATGGTGTCAAAATAAATGAATATATATATATATTATATATTATCCCACGTCATTGTAGTTCTGTTAAAGTTAAAGTTGTAGCAAATACATGGAACTTTATTATCACTACTGTATCATTAAAATTGTGGTATAGATTGCTACTACACAGTTTAGTCCCAGCCAGCATTCTTGTTTCCAAAATATAATCATATTGGTTATGTGTCATGTTGTCAAGAGTGAACAATAAGAGTCACATATGAAAAGTTCAGCAATTTTATTACAATTTTAGCAATTAGCAATTTTAGCAATTAGCAATTTTATTACTCAAAACTATAACACAAAAATCTTCTCAGACTGGTGGTTTGCCTCTGGGTCAGACTTTGCTTTCTTATGCCCATGCAAGCATTCCAGATAATTTCCCATTTGACTTTTTCCGTTGACTCGGGCAATCTCTGTTTGATATATGCATACAATAATATATAATTATTACATTTTGTCTTTAACTGATTGAAGGACAAAGTGCAGTGAATGATTCTTTTTCTTTTTTCACCAACTGATCCTTTGTTTCTTCCTTCCTTACCAATCTTGCTAAAGCAAATAAGGTTTTGATATCCTTGAGAACTGTTATATCTGTGTGCATATAAGCAACATCCAGTCTCAGCAGGAAGCTGTTATTTCAGCACTCTGTTATTTCAGAGTAGGCAGTTTCAATTAGTTCCTTTACTTATTCTAAAAGAGGCATTGAAATAATTAATTTCCTTTTTGTTTCTTTGCTTCCATATAGTATGAAATAAAAATATTAATGACCTCGACCTGTAGCATAATATGTAAAGGTATTATTCATCTTCAAATATATTTTGCACCTTCACAATGTTCATTCTATATTGATAAAAACAAACCACAACTAATATGTTACTTATACATTCTCAGGAATCAATAGGACTCCTGAACATGTATAAGTAACATATTTTATGTTATGCATAATGTATGTGTATGTGAGTATGTGTGTGTGAAGTTCTTGACTTACAACAGTTTGTGTAGTGACTGTTTGAAGTTACAATGGCACCAGGGATGGGCTTCAAAAACTTTAGCAAAGGGTTCTCTGTCTGGTTGCTGGTGGGCATGGCCTAGTCGGCCTCCTCCAGCACAGCGGAGGGCTCCAGAGGCTTTTCTTGAGCCTCCGGGAGGTCGAAAACAGCCTTCCCGGGCTCCAGAGCCTCTCTGGAAGCTGGAAATGGGCCCATTTCCAGTCTTCCTGAACTTCTGGGAGGCCCATTTTTCACCCTACCCAAGCCTCCACACACGGCTTGCACTTACCTGCAGCCCAACCAGGCCTCATGGTGACTACTGGGAGGGATGGAGCAGAGTGATAAGGGCTAGCCAGGAGTGGGATCTGGGGGGTTCTCCAAACTGCACAGTATCTTAGCTAAGGGCTCTCCCGAACCTCTGCGAACCCCCAGCAGCCCACCCCTGAATGGCACTGAAAAAAGTGACATAACCATATTTCACATGTATGACCATTGCAGCATCCCCATGGTCACATGATCAAAAATCAGATTTTTGGCAACTGAGTCACATTTAGGACTTTTGCAATGTCCTGGGGTTATGTGATCATCTTTTCAAATGTTCTGACAAACAAAATCAATGGGAAAGCCAGATTCACTTAATGTTGCCACATTAATAACTCCACTTAATGGCTGTGTCAAGGAAAATTGTGAAATAGGGCAAAACTCACTTAACAAATGTCTCACTTAGCAACTGAAAATTTGGGCTCAATTGTGGTCATAAGTCAAGGATGCAGAAGCAATGCAAGACTAAGCATTGTTAGCAGTTTTAAAAAAGTCTAAATAACATAAAAGCTAAATGCATTTTATTACAGTAAATGTTATTCCTTTCCCTGGAATAACATAGTTTGGAATTTCATAAACAGTAAATAACACAAATAAATTTTCAACATCAGAACAAAACAAAAATTTAATTTGAAAAGAAACCTGAGATATACAGGAAGAACACTACTATTATTTTTGCCTAAATCTAAGTTGTGGTCTGTGTTCATATCTTAAAGGGCAGTTAATTTATAATAACATTAATAACATAAATGTTTTTCTTTGTTATTGAATATGTAACCTGAAAGGAATGACTTTATTTTTTGTAAATTAAGCTATTAATTTTATTAATATTATCAATATTGCCCTAAAAATACAAGTCATTAAGTTGGCTTTTTCTTAATGTTATTTTATTTTACCAGAATTATGCAAATAAAGAGTTGGAAGAGCAATTGCGATCAGTATCAAGTGTGGATGAACTCATGACCGTACTTTATCCAGAATATTGGAAAATGTTTAAATGCCAGCTGAGGAAAGGGGGTTGGCCGCACAGGGAACAATCCAACTTTGATGGAAGAACAGGGGATTCAAATCCAATAAAATTTGCTGCAGCACATTATAATACAGAGATCTTAAAAAGTAAGTCATGTAATGTCTACAGAGTTTTTTAAATCTGTATATAAAAATGCATGTGTTCTTTCAAATACTTTTTAAATTGTGTGTGTGTGTGTGTGTGTATTCATATATGATTTAACACAGTCAGAATAATACATCTGCTTTAATGACTTAAATAATTTACAATGATAAAGTATGTTAAAATATAAAATATAAATATGTATGTTATGAATGTATCCTGGGTTGGACTGTCAATGAACTATAGGACAAGAATAATCAAAGTAGGTAAATATCAAAAAGATATATAGGGAGCATCCAGTGGTTGGATTCTACCAGTTCGGACCAGTTTGGGAGAACCAAATGTGAAAGTTACAGCTAGTTTGCAGAACCGGTATTTCAACCAACAGACTGGCCCCGCCCCTCCCTCCCAGGAGTCTCCACGTGGCCCATTTTCAATAGAGATAAGTGCAGAGTCTGCACAGAGGCTCTGGGAGAGGGAAAACCTGGCCTTCTGGAAGTCCGGAAACTGGCCTGTTTCTGGCTTCTGGGGAGCTTCCAGAGGCCAGGAGAGGCTGTTTTGGCTGGAAAATGGGAACAGGAAGTTCTGACAGGCCACGCCCACCATGGCCACACCTACCCAGCAACCGGGCGGCAAACTGGTTGCTGGGATTTTTGAATTCCCCCTTGCGAGCATCTAAGCTAAGAGTTAAGAACTAAAAAGAGAACTATGCCAGTTCCTTTGGCATAATTAACAGATTGTATAGTCATGAGAAATGAGAAGAGTTTAGAAGAGTGTAACAAGCAGTTTCACTTTTAATAAGTTTAATAATCTTTTGATCCAAGAGATTTAACAGTTCCAGTTTCTAATGAAGCTATCAAAAAAGGAACAAATTAGGGATTGCAAATCAGGGATTGAATACCCCTGATTTGAGGACAGACTAGTTTTAGGCTTACCAAAAGTAACAACAAGAAATGTTTATCTGAAAATAAGCACAACTTTAAGTACTTTCATTCTGGTGCTGTTTTTGTTAACTTGATTGGTTTGAGTTAGTCTTTTTTTCTTTTTTCCTATTTTTAGTCTGTGCAAAGTACATTTACATGGGGTTTAGAACAATATTTGGAAACTTTCTGGAGCTCAAGCCAAGGAGATATGGTTATTTTCCAACTTGGCTTCCTTCATACTTGCCTTGAGAAACAGGACGTACCTTCTTAGTTAGATCTGGTTGACACCATGGAAAATATTATTAGGGAAAATTCCACGTTAATGAATTTAGTATTTGTGCTTCTGATATTCACTTTTAGACAATAATTTTACTTATCAGGTACTGATCTTTTACTTCTTTATTCCAAATAGATGATATATTTGCATTTGTTTTATGTAATAGATTTGCACTTTTAAAATGTGTTCAAAAAGCAGGCTCATAGTAATCACTGATCTTACCTATGTGCTTTCTTCTGGAAATTTCAGAAATCACAGAAATTAGAATTGCTAAGATTTCTTCTAGGATGGAAACATCATTTTCCCATTATCTCAGCTGTTCATAAAGATCTAAAATAGGTTGCATGAACTATTTCTAAACTATCTTAATTTAAATCCTTAGCCTACAGAAGCATCTATGGATGAAGTCTGAAATAGGAAATAAGTCCAATTAAAAATTTTACTTTTATTTTCAATGAAAAAAGATGATTATGAAGATGATAACCTACTAGCGAAACAGCAATTTCTATACTATTACAAATTCAATGTTGTAAGATGTTTGCTAAAGTTCCTCATATGCAACCCATTGTCTTAACATAATTTACTGATATGTTAATGTAATAGGACTCTCCAGGACTTTTAAAAAAATGTTTTATTACAAAAATAAATCAATCCATCTATCCTTCCTTCCACAAAAGTATAGCAACTAGTCTGATTTGGATATACAAGTTATATCTTTACAATCATATGAATAGCAATTCTGTTCTAATTTTGTCTCCTGAAAATATAAGATTCTACTGAGAGCAACCCCCCAATTCTGATTTTATGCAGATTTATGCAAATGCTATTTGCATTAGCATTTGGCTTGTAGTTTGTCAGTTTAACTTCGGGTCCCCCAAATGTGTACCTACACGGAGACTATGAAGAAGAAAAATAGATAGCTTACCTGTAACTGAAATTCTTCAGATGACCATCTGTGAAGTCACATAGTTTGTCCTCCTTTCCCACTTGAGGTATCTTCTTTCTTCCTTTCTCATAAGATCCACAAAGGAGCTTGGTAGGAAATATACATACTGTCCTTGCAAAATAAAATTATATTTCTTTGAATTAATGACACAAACATCAATTTTGCTTTGAATTCTAGAATGTTTCAGGTAAGCAACTTTTATTTTCCCATTTGAAATTATAACAATTTTACAACTTCATTAAAGAGCAATTTAAAAATAAAAGAAATATGCTACATGATGAAACATTTCATTGGCTATTTCAGAATAATTTGTGAATTCTCACTGCTAAGCTCCAATAAATGTATAACACTCTGCCATATCTACTTTTAGGTTTTCAGTTTTCCCAGGCATACATCTGTTTCGTTATTAAGCGTTATTTAATTTACTCAAATAGTATTAAACTTTAAGGCTGCAGTCTAGAGTCCTGCAGCTGTGGCATCACAACCATTTCAAGTCTATAATGACCTGATGCATAAGACAGCTTATCTAAATATTTTATCTTTCTTACAACATCACATGCTGATTTTAACTTAAAGAAGTTAAATTATTCTTTCCTACTTATGGGGGATTTGTGTGATACAAACCCATTCACTGATGCAAATCTCCCATAAGAAGGGCAGAATATTCTTTGAATAAAATAATTTTAGGAATTGTTATAAGCATTTTTAACTCTATGTCTATAAGATGAAACCCAGACTGAATCCTGCAGATACTTTCACTGACACCTTGCTTAATTTGTTCTATTCTCTGAAACACATCTGCCACATCTGGATTTCACCATGAATTATTTTATAATCAAAGATTGACTATGACTCTGATTTAAATTATTAAAAAGAACTATTTTAGAAAATGTAAGCTTCTGACTTGACAGGTATTGATTATGAGTGGAGAAAAATTCAATTATTTTGGCAAATTGTTGCCAGCTCCTTGCCGGGTCCTCTCTGCTGTATTTTCAACAGAGATTGGGAAAACCATTTCTTGGCAATTTTCCAGGCGTCAACAAGTTCGACTGTGCTTGGGCCACAGCTGCCTGCTGAGGTTCCTGACTGGCAGCGCGTGACTCATGCTGAGATTACCCAGTTTATCTCTGAACTCAAGTCAGGCAAAGCCCCTGGCCCTGATGCTATACCCCCTGATTTGCTAAAATCCAATCCTGAGTGGTGGATNAATCCGATTCTGAGTGGTGGATTCCTCTCTTAGCAAGACTCTTCACACATATCAATACCTCTGGTAGGATCCCTACCTCCTAGAGCTCAGCAATTATTGTTCCAGTTTTTAAATGAGGAAATAGGAACAATCCAACTGACTATCGCCCTATAAGCCTGCTCTCCATCATTGGGAAACTGTATGCTAAATATCTCCAACATAGACTCCTCACCTGGGTTGAGGAGTCCAATATTATTGGTGTTGAACAGATTGGGTTTAAAGCAGGCTGTGTCACACTGGACCACTGCTTTGTCTTAATGCACCTGGTCAATAAATATACTACCATACCAGGTGGCAAAATTTTTACTGCTTTTATCAACCTAAAGTCAGTGTTTGACTTAGTCCCTAGGGGACTGTTGTGGTCAAAACTGCTCAAAAGTCCTATCAATAGACGTCTTCTATTCCTAATTAGATCCTTGTACCAGACATCTAGTCAGGTCTGGTGTGGTCTGCAGGGAGAACTTTTCAAATCCTATCCCTGCAGAAAGCATTCATCCAGGGTGAGGATTTTATCCTGGTCAAGGATGGGTCCAATGCCAGTGGATGCCAGCACCCATTGCACCACCTGGTCCGGGAATACCCTGTCCCCAAAGAGAATCAGCGATCTCTTCTCAGCAAAGGAATCTTCACAGGCAGCAGACAGCCACCACCCCTCTCTTCTCATCACGGGGAAGAAGGCAACAAATGGCCTCTTCGTGGCAGGTCCCCCTCGGAGCAACCTTGCAGAGGCCCTTCTTCCAGAAAGCCCCAATTCAGCCAAGCCTCAGAGTACCCCTGCAAGGTTCATATGTTCCTTGTCAGGATCCATTCATTCCAGCTCAACCCACAGTTGCTATGGCAATCCCATCTCTCCGCCCCCTTAGACCAGACCAGATGGCTTTTAAAGCAGTTTTTGATGGACAAATTACATTTACAAATAACATTTTGCTTATTTCCTCATTTGAATCTGGTCCCACATAGATCAGTTTGGACTCAGTATGCAACAGATCGTGATCTGGTCACTGCAATAACAGATGGGATGAATGAGGGGGATGCTTCTGATTGGGTGGCTCAACTGCATTACAAGCAAGCTCCAGAACTTCAGAATGTCCATGCTTTCATTGAACTCCTTAGGTTTAGGTTTGAGAATCCTGACAGAGTTGGAGAAAATGAGGACCAATTAATGGAAATGAAACAAGGCAAGTGACTCTTACAAAATTTTGTATGGGACTTTAAAAGGGTTGCAAGCTACCTCATGGACTGGCCTGAAAGAATTCTGTTGCACGATTTCAAGAACATGACTGACCCAGAAGTAAAAAAGGCCTACAACATTAGAGGAATACCCGAGACTCTGCAGGATTGGTATGCAATGTCCCTCAGGCTAGACAGGGAAACCCACTGAAAAAATCTGTACCTGAAAGCCCTCCTAGGAGAGCTGTGGCCAGGCAGTCTTTCACCAGACCTGCTGAAACTGCTCCTACCCGACCCACAAGAATGATAAAGTGCTATTGTTGTGTCCAGGATGGCCACAGAGCAGCCAACAGTTTGGCTCCTGCACCTGTTCCACAAGCTTCACAACCAAGACCTAGTACAGCCACCAGGGGTTGAAGAAATCCAAGGAAGCCTACAGACACTAATCAGTTTGCTAGACACACTGTAGAAGTTTCCCCCCATGCAGAAGGGAGCAATGAACCTCCGACCCGAGAAATTCTCCCCAGAGAATTTCCCACTTTTTACAGTCAAAGTGAAGTTGATGGTACCTGATATGGGGGAGGCAGTGGAGTTAAAAGCCATAATAGATACTGGGTGTCCTAGATGCCTTATTGGCCTCCCCATTGTTGAACAATTAGAAATAAAAACTAAAAACCTGAAATGCCCCATCAGGTTTGAACAAGTAGATGGGACCTTAATTGGGGGAGTCCCAGACACCCAAATGACAGAGTTAATCAAATTAGAGATGGGCACACACTATGAACTCATATGTTTTGTAGTGGCTCCAAAGATGTCAAAATCTGTCATATTGGGACTTGCTTGGCTGGATAAATGGGCCCCTACTATCAAGTGGAAGGACAGATACCAAAAAATTATAATTGGGGTTAGCCCACTGCCCCCCTTCCTCACAAAGAAACTGCCACCAAACAAAGATCCGCAACCTGAAGCAGCAACCAATGCTTCAGACTCTCCTCCAAGTGCACCCCAAGACCCCAAACAAGACAGGGACTTGGCTGAGGTGTTCAGCAAAGAGGAACACAATGTTTCACCTCCCCATTGAGCCATTGATTCTGCCATAGAATTAGAAACCGGGGCAAAACTGCCAAAACCAAAGAGGTATTCCATGACACCAGCTGAAATGACTGAATTGAGAAAATACATCAATAACAATTTGGACAAAGGTTTCATTGAACCTGCCAAATAAAGGCTGGCCACCCAATGCTGTTCAAAGAAAAAAAAAGATAGTGGTCGAATATTATGTGTTGATTTTAGGGGTGTGAACACAGTATGCATAAAAACATGTACCCCCTCCCTCTCATGAAGGACTTATTAAATCACCTGTCTAAAGGCAAGGTCTTCACCAAACTAGATCTGAGAGAAGCTTACAACAGAATCTGCATAAAGGAGGGAGATGAATGGAAAACTGCTTTCAACTACCCTCTGGGTAGTTTCCAATTCCGAGTCATACCTTTCGGACTCCTGCTCCCCCCCCCCCC